>CM077085.1:69902325-70064825 GCA_039513925.1 Platanthera zijinensis
CCACTCGGCCGTTGACATTCTGCCTTTACCAAAGCACAAGTACAATATTTAGCCACATACGCGGCTTTGTCCTTCTTTAAACCAGTCCACTAGAACAGTTTCTTCATGTCCTTGTACATTTTTGTGCTCCCAGGGTGAATTGAGTACTTTGTAAAGTGTGCTTCATATAGTAATCCTTCTCGCAATTTACCCGCACTAGGGACGCACAATCGGCCATCTGTCCGTAATAAACCGTCATCCCAGGAAAATTGATCACCAGACCCCTCCTTTGCATAGCGTTGGAGACTTTCATCCAACTCCGTTGCCCGCCGAACCCTGTCAGCAAGGTCATATTGAACCTCCAACCAGTTCACGCATGCATCAGTCAAAGAATCTCTTTCCACACAAGATATCTCCAAAGCTTCCAACTCCTGGATTAACCGCTCATCATGTATCCACAACCAATTTGCCCGCACCGGAGTCCGACGACTCAAGGCATCAGCGACCACATTTCCCTTTCTGGGAACATAGTGAATGTCGAAGGTATAATCCCCAAGGAATTCTATCCACCTCCTTTGTCGCATATTCAATTCCTTTTGATTGAGCAGATACTTTAAGCTTTTATGATCTGTATAAATATCCACCTTCACGCCATAAAGATAATGTCGCCACAACTTTAGCGAAAAGATCACCGCCGCCAACTCCAAGTCATGGACGGGGTAATTACGCTCATGCACTTTCAATTGACGTGAGCCATAGGCGATCACCTTGCCAAACTGCAAGAGAACGCAGCCTAAGCCGCTTCCTGACGCATCGCTGTATATCTCAAAACCATCTGTACCACATGGCGACGTCAAAACGGGAGTCGTGGTCAAACGACGCTTCAGCTCATCAAAAGCTCGTGCGCACTCCGGCGTCCAAACGAACTTCTGATCCTTTCTCGTCAACGTAGTCAGAGGCAAAGCAATCCGGGAAAAGTTCTCCACGAACCGTCTATAGTAGCCCGCCAGTCCAAGGAAACTCCTGACCTCGGCCACCGAAGACAACACTGGTCAATCATGAATGGCACTTATCTTAGCTGGATCCACCGCTATGCCCTCTCCACTTACCACATGGCCTAGAAAAGCCACCGACGAGAGCCAGAATTCACACTTAGAGATTTGGCATACAGCTTATTCCTTCGCAAGGTATGCAATACCAATCGCAAGTGGTTTGCATGATCTTCCTCCGATTGTGAATATACAAGGATATCATCAATAAACACAATCACAAACAGATCCAGGTATTCGCGGAACGTTCGATGCATGAGATCCATGAAGACCGAAGGCGCATTACATAAGCCGAACGGCATCACTGTGAACTCATAATGACCATAGCGTGTGCCAAACGCTGTCTTGGGAATGTCACCTTCCCTAATCCGCAACTGGTAATACCCGGACTTCAAATCCAACTTTGAATGGACGGTTAAGCCTGCTAGCTGATCGAACAAGTCATCGATCCGTGGAATTGGATACTTGTTTTTCTCCGTCAGCTTGTTCAGTTCGCGATAATCAATACATAGTCGCAAACTAGCGTCTTTCTTTTTCACAAAAAGAACAGGCGCGCTCCAAGGTGACATACTTGGGCGTATGTATCCCTGCTCCAACAACTCTTGCAACTGAACTATCAGTTCGACCATTTCTTTTAGCGCTACCCGATACGGCAAACGGGCCACAGGTTTCGCACCCGGCACCAGCTCGATAGCGAAGTCGATTTCCCTTTGGGGAGGTAACCCCGGAAGGTCCTTTGGAAACACATCAGCATATTCCGACACAATCGGCACTTCACTCACACTGGCCTTCGGCGCCACCGTCTCTATGAGTGTGACGAACAACTCCGCACCCTTCCGAACTGCCTTAACAACTTGGAGAACAGATAACAACATCCCACTCATCCCTTGCATACCAATGAACTTGGTCTCTTGTTCGGTATTTTGCCCAAGTGTGACCTCTTTTGAAGTGGAATCGATACAGGCACGCTGCTCTGAAAGCCAGTCCATACCAAAGATTATATCAAACTCTTTGATCGGCAATACTAATGTTTCCACCTTGTACTCCCGACTCCCTATCTTGACCTCAAGACCGCAAGATCGATCCGCGCTCATCAAACATCCGTTAGGCAACAACACCTTCATATTGTCTGTCTTAGTCCGTATAGGTACCCCAACACGAAAGACAAAGTCCTCAGACAGAAACGAATGTGAAGCACTTGTGTCGAACAGTGCTCGCGCCGGATACTCTCGTATAAGGACAAACCCTATAAAATTATAATTAAAACAACCACATCACATCAAAAACAAGAACATTAAAACCTACGCGTACCTGTGACGACATCCGCCTGCTTAATGGCCTCCTGTTGTCCAAGGTTGAAGACCCTGGGCTGCACGTGCGAGGCAGAAGACTCCACCACAGCCTTCCCCTTCTCCGCATAAGACGCTCCCGTCTTCTTATCACCCTTTGGAGGGCCAGATCGACATTCACGTGCGAAGTGTCCAACCTTTCCGCACGTAAAACAAGCACGAGATCCATACCCTGATGTATCCGACACAGCCGCAGAAGGAGCTTGTCCAGAAGACTTAGACTTCTTATTCCATCTCTTTCGGTAGCCAAACTTGTCCGGACGCGGCGGCTTAAACTCTGGCTTCGCAACAGCCAAGTTGCCCTTTGCTTGCCCCCGTTTCATGTCTGTCTCCAAAGAACGAGCCGTACAGGCTAAGGCTTGGAATCCCTGACTCACAGAACTCGAGAGCAAATACTGCAGCTCATCTCGTAGTCTCACATAAAACCGACTAGTCTTACGCTCTTCTTCGGCGAAGATCGTGCCCGCATATCTTCCCAAACGGGTGAACTCATGCAGGTAGTCATCCACACTTCGATCTCCCTGTGCTAATCGTTGAAATTCCATTTCCATCGATATCCTTTGCTGTATCGGCAGATGTTGTGCTAAGAACAATCGAGAAAATTCTTCTATTGTAATCTCTGCCAATTGCCTGCCGGCCAAGTGATGCATTTCAATCTCATCCCACCACAATCGCGCCTCTCCTTCCAGTAGGAAAGTGGCTAACATGACTTTATGTTCCTCCTCAACCTTGATAGCTCTCATAATCCTCTTGATCCTTGCAAGCCAATCCTCTGCTTGGGCCGGTGTACCCGCCCCATGAAACTGCGGAGGGTTGAAGATCAAGAATTGCTTCCATTGTTGATCTGCTACCCGCTGATCAATTTCGGCTTCTACCGGTTCTTGTCGTACCCCAGCTTGCGTTGGCACCACTACAGGACGTGCTTGCCCAGCCTGCTGAGCATTCATCACAGCAAGTACTGTTTCCGTGATGAGACGGACTGTTTCAGCGGATGGAGGAGTTGTGGGCACCTCGGCTGGTGCCGCACTCTCAACAGAACGTTGTGGTTCGGATTGACCCGCAACACTTCTGGTCACCTATATGTGTAAAATACACAGGTTAACGACCAATAAAAACGGTAACCATACAAAAAGAATACACAAGTTCAACAAACAAGTGTATTTGCATTCCTATGTGGACAATCTTGAGTTCAAGTTAAGTGTTATAACGACAGCACTGACACGTGCTCGCCACCGCTCAAAAGAATTCGTCCGCGAATTCGGAAGAGATTGACCAACAAGCTAATACCAAATTGTAACACCTCTACCCGTCAAGAAGAATATAATAGAGGGTCCGGCCGGGGCCCCACACCATATTCCACAAACAGGCGGAGACGCTACGAACTAATATCATAACCAACGCATCCTAACACAGAGCATTCTAGCGGAAGTTTCACGGTTGAGTCTTTGAACTCAAGATAAAGAACACTGTCCACTATAACATAGTAATGTATACAAACATCAAAAGAGTGTGGCCTTAAGGCCTTACAATAATTTCTCTTAACAAGAGTGTGGATTACAGACATCGGCACACAGGCCGGCCACACATGAACAAAAGAAACAAAACAATGCCTTCGAGGGCAGCAACGCAGCTTTGGGCTTCAGCCCGCTAAGTCCCGCTCGGACCAGCACCTCCAGTACCTGTAAGAACCAATCCACCAAGCGGTGGCAAACAGGGCAATGGTCAGCATTCAGCTGACCAATTATAAAGACCCTGCCCCTGGCACGGGGCAGCGGAATTCCATCCCTGCATAGCAATCGTCCAAAATGATATATAGAATTTCAAGCAAGACATGCACGACCGCACAGTCACATATCACAAACGCCGGCACGACGGCCCGACGTCCCGTGCACTCATGGCACTCTCGGGTGCACCGGAAACACCGGATCTCACCATTGAGCATTTAGTCTGGCACGCATGCCCAAGACTCTCATTATGCCGCTGACGAAAGCCCAATGCCTTGGCGCTCTCATGTCCAGCCTACATAACGCAGGTACAGATCAGCCACCCCCCCCCCCCCCCCCCCCCCCGTTGCTCAAATCGCCTTGCCCAACCAAGTACATCGTACCTGAGGCCACATTTAAAGGCGCAGGTCGGTTTCACCTTGCCTGTTCGGCACGAAGCCTTTTCATACAGTTGTAGCCCAACGCTCAACCGCACACAAAGTTGCAACTCACAGCCACAAGAGTTGCACCCAACTCTCACAATTTCCTGGACTTCCTCCAGTACTTTATCCATCATGCATACAAGCAATAATCACGGAGTCTTCTCCGATATGCAAACAAGCATCACCAATCCAGACCAATATGTCCAGATGGGCTTCACACAGCATGCCTAGCTCCGTACTCCAATTCCGGACTCTAACAAGGGGGACTTCACATATCTACCCCAAGGGACGCCACAACCCACCGCACACTCGCGGGGAAGGGTTTTCCCTATGCAATGCAGGAACTAAGGACTTCACATGTCCGAGAAGGAAATCGTTACCCTAGGAACTCGCTTTGGAGCCATAGAGAGAAATTTGAGACGGATGAAAGCCTTCGCAGCAGCGTTGCCTTCTCAAATCCGAACTCGGCTTGTGATTTGGACCACCGTAGCACCACCGGCAGCCGGATTCCACTTCTTCTTCCTCACCTTGCTCTCACCTCTCTCTTAGATTTAGAAAGAGAATATGAACTCAAAACTAAGCCTTTCCTCCTCCTTTCCCGGCCTTGTCAGACCAGGAATGAGCCCCAGCCACTAGATCTTCTTTAAGGAAAATGAACGACCAAGATTTGCCTGAAAAGACTATTTTTTCGCCGACACGGCCTGTGACACGCCCGTGTCACAGGCCGTGTACCCTTAAGCGGCACACGCGGCACACGCACTGACTGAAATCTACCAGAACACGGGCATCGACACGCCCGTGTCGAATCTGACACGCCCGTGTCAAATCTGACACGCCCGTGTCAGTCAAATGACACGCCCGTATCACCCCTATTACACAGTACTCAACGAGCTCTAAAACCAACAGAGCAGTACACGGGTAGTCACACGCCCTCGGACACGCCCGTGTCAAATCTGACACGGCCGTGTTCAAGGCTTGGTTCTGGGCCGTGTACATCTCTGACTCAGCCCGGCCATTTCTTGAGTGACACGCCCTGGGACACACCCGTGTCCAAGGCCGTGTCCCAGGCTCGACTATAGTCGACCACCGATCATCGACCATCCTGAACATGCCCTGGGACACGCCCGTGTCCCATGCTGTGTACCCCCGACACGCCTTGGGACACGCCCGTGTCCCAGGCCGTGTCAAACAGCCTGCACCTCAAATCCAGTTTTGAGATTTTTGGGGTGTTACAAGATCATATGGTCAAATCATTGACAGGAGGAGCATACCTGGGAGCCACTGTATCTGATATACCAGAAGTACCTGAAGCTCTTTACATCAGGTATAACTTCAATTTCTAAGGGATGTTACATTCATTTACTCTTAGTAGAAACCCTGCGGGCCTAACCTAAATTTCGGGGACGAAATTATTATTTTTGTTTATTGGGATTTGTAACATCCCTCAAGCAACTAGACCCCTAAGATGGTTTTATCATAACTAGGTCATGACAAAACACTAGGAAGCTCAAAAAGATCATGTGAACTTAGGCATGAAGGTGAAGATCACCTTGGTCTACAAATAACACATTCCAATTACCTAACCTAGGGTTTGACTTTTAGGCCTAACCTTGACTCTTTGACCCCACCATAACATCCCTAACCCATTAAGGGGTCCTTTGGATCACCTAGAAACCATTGGGGTTAACTAAAGTGGTCAAGTTTACCAAAGTCAACACTAACCATAAAATTGTCAAAGTGGCCTATCTAGGGACACTGAACCTCCAACTTTCCAAAATGACCCAACCTAGACCTTCCTAACCCTTAAGGGATTCCAATGGGTCACTAATCACCCATTGAGATCAACAAAAGTTGTCAATTTTACCAAAGTCAAACCTAAGACAAAATTGGTCAAACCTATGCCTTTTAGTCAAATTGGTCCAAATGAGACATCACCATGACCCAACCAACATTGGAGGGTATCATGGGACTCAAGATACACTGCATGGACCAATCAACAAATAAGTTGACCAAGTTAACACTTGGTCAATAATGCCCAAATTGAGTTAATTAAGCCCAAAGCTAAATCCCTTTGGGCTAAGCCAAATTTCAATGACCGAAATAATTAGTCACCACTGAAATTACATGGAATGCCATTAAAAATCTCGAGGTGGTGACTAAGAAAGAGAGAATGAGAGTTTTCCCCCTTAATGGAGAGAGAGAAATAAGAAAAAGAGAAAGGAGTTATGGAGGGAGACCATGGGCCACTCATTCACCTCCCCAAGCCTCCACTCATTCCCCCTGACCCTTGGGAATAGATTCCCATCTATTTCTAATCAGCAACCATTAATTAAGGAGCCCAAACACCATGGCCGACCACCCCTTCACCTCCCCTACAATGAAAAATTATAAATTCCTCGTATACAGCTACCCATTCCCACTTTTGGCAAACCCATCACCTTAAAAACGTCCTTAGCAGTCAAAATGATGTATTTGATCAATGGTTTTTGGTAGAGGATCGAGAAATCGGGCAAGCTCACCAGAGGGGATAAATGTCATGGCCAACTGCCGTCACCGTCATCATCTAACCCCAAAAAGGTCCACTTCTCCTTCATTCCCCTTGGGATAGAATCCTATATCAAATAAGAGAAATTAGGCTCAATTGAGACCGATCCGGTGAGAAAAATGGAGATTTTCCAAGAAAAATCATGGTGGCGGGTTGCCAGAAACCACCACCTCTGGATGCCAAACAACCGTCGGGCGATAGTCATCCCCACGACGGAGGTGGTGGTGGCGGTGGCTGGCCTTGGAGGTGACCGGGTGGCCGACAAAATGTTTGGGAAAAGCTACAGGAATAGACGATTTTCGGGTGTTTTATTTGGGTGAATGGAGAAGATGAATTGTGCAAGAATTATATTATTATATTTATATATTTAATTTAGTGATTAATTACTCCTTAACATGCATCTTTTGATGCTGCTAAATAAGGCCCTTAGATGTCATTTTACGAAAAATGGGAAGTTACGTAAGTTGTAGGCCTTTGAGTCTAGTTTATTTTAAAATTGGTTTCGACCCATTTGGGTCAGTGGTCTGACCGCAACACTCAGTATGGTGCAGCCTATATATAGGCCTGACCAGGGACAAAATTGAGTGTCCCCACTAAAACATTTAGGCAAATGCTTTGAAATTTGTACCATGGGCTAAATATAAAAACACACTCATCATATCCAAAAATCGTAATTTTTAGAGAAAATTTTCCTATAGTTTTGTAAAAAGTTAATAAATCATGTATGATTTAATTAAAGGGTCTATTGACCTTAAATACCACCAATATTTAGGTGGTTGACCATTAGGGTCATGATACGACTCTATTAAAAATCTCAGTCTATTTGGGGTTGGTTTAACTAGGTCATGGTGTGACCAAAGTTTGGTCCTATAAGGGGAAAATAAGGACAAAAGTGCACTTGATGGATTGAGAGACCAATCCTCATCCAAAGTTGGTGAAACTTTGTCCACTGACTTAATATCATATAAAATGCACTCACAAGAGATTTTGGGTGGTTTAGGGTTGAGATGCCCTAGAACCCTAGCATGAACCCTAGGGTTGAGTTTTGAGCTCAATGAAGGACATTAAACAATACGTACTTGGAATGTTTTGTGATTTGGTAGGAGAGTTCCTTTGGTGGAAATAAGACCTAAGAGTGGGTCTTAAAGCTTTAGGAACTTATATTCCCCTTGAAATAAATTAGGACCAATTAGGGCACTTTTACTCATGATTTTTATTCCCTGATCATATGACCTTCGATGTGCATAAAACTTAGGAAGTGACCTTAAATAGTTGTCACTAATCTCTGGAAATTTTGTTATAAATTATGGATTTATGTTTTTGGTACTTTATTCACAAATTTAGTGTTTATCCTATTCATCAAGGAATTAATTATGAACTATTTACTCATTGAAAAGTTATAAAACTTGGGAAGAGGACTTTTTAGGGCAACAATAAGCTCTGGGAAATTTTATAAAATTATTGGAAGTTTTTTTATATAGGTTGCTTCACAAAGTGTCTTATGTATAATATATTTAAATGATTTATTTAGGTGACAAAATTTGCCTAGAAAATTGTGATTTTTGGTCAGTAGACTTTGCTTATCATTTTGGATGTCTGGTAATTTTTCTATAATTTGTGGATGATTAATTTTATTGTTCCCTATTCTGCCCTATCATTGTGATTATTTAGTTGATAATTAGTTTGGAAGTTAAAACCTTTTTGGAAAATTGAGAAATTCAGTCATTACAGTTATTTTGATGTTAAAATCTTGTCATATTTTGTTAAGGTCATATCTTGTTAGAAAATTGTACTTGGTGTTCAAAAGCACAGTTGGCCTGATTTTGCAGAAAAATAAATAAATGCCAAATAAATTAGGAAAAATATTATATTCTGGATTTAATCTTAAAATATCATGAGGTCATTTGGATGAATATTTGGAGGGGTCACCATGTAACATCCCATTTCCAACTAGACCCCTAAGAGTGGTTTTGTCATGACAAAACCCTAGGAAGCCCAAGAAAGAGTCAAGTGGACCTGGTGGTGTGGATAGAGGCACTATGGTCTGCAAATAGTAAACTCCAAAACCTTGGTTTAAGGTGATCATGAAGCTTCACCAAGACTCCAAGATCCCACCCATACCTTTATAACCCTAGTAAGGGGTCAATGGGTCACTAAGGACCCATGGAGGGCAGCCAAAGGACCTGAGTTGACCAAAGTCAACTCTAACCCTAATTGGGTCAAATTGACCTACACAAGGGTCAATTGTAGTCTCTTAGACAAATGGACCACCCCTATACCTCCATAACCCTAGGTAGGGGTCAATGGGTCACTAAGGACCCATGGAGGGTAATCAAGGGAGCTAAGTTGACCAAAGTCAACTCTAACACTAATTGGGTCAAATTGACCTACACAAGGGTCAATTGCAGTCCCTTAGCCATATGGACCCCACCCATACCCTCATAGCCCTAGTGAGAGGCCAATAGGTCACCAAGGACCCATTAGGACCAATCATAAAGGCTAGGTTGACCAAAGTCAACCCTTGTCCTAAAATGGTCAAAGTGCCCTAGTTAAGGGTCAAGTGACCTCCAAGGGCCAATCCAACCCCACCTTGACCCTAGGGGAGGCTAATGGGTCACCAAAGACCCATTGAAGAAACCTCAAGGACCAATTTGACCTAAGTGGGCCCTAGTACAATTTTGGGTCAAGTTAGCCCAAATGGGCTAACTCAAGCTCAAGCCCATTCCAATTGGGCTAACCTTGACTTAAGTGACCAAATGGACTTGTGGGCTGCCATAGGATAGCGAGGAGCCAAATTTCAGGCTTGGTGACTAGGAGAGAGAAATCCACCCATGGAGGAGAGAGAAAGAGAAGGAAGAAGAAGGAAGGAGGACTTTGTGCTCCTCCTCCCCCCTCCCCAACCTCCCCATTCAATTCAGAAGAATAAGGGGGAGTGCAGCAGCCTTTTTGGACTGGTTAGAGCAAGCTCCACCCCCCTACCAACCAAGCCGCCATTGTTGACCATGGCCAAAAAATGGCACAAGGCATTCAGCCACCTAACTCCCCTCCTCTCCCTCTTTAAAAGCTTCACTGAGGTTCAAGGAGCATTTCCCACACTTTACCTGAAGGAGCCAAGCCATTTCCTGCATTTTTGAACAAGCCGACCACCACCGGCCACCACCATGCCAATCCGGCGATCAGCACGGCTACAGCCGCCACCACAGGTCCTCCTCCACTCCTTTTCCCATGGATAGTTTATATCAATCGCTAGGGACAAGGGTCGGGCTCAATTGAGCCCGATCTAATTCGGAATTTTCATGGTTTTCGGCCAAAAATTAGCTTGGTAGAACTGCCGGAATAGGGCTCTCGGCGGCTGAGCCGCCGCCTAGCGACGGCCACCACCTCAACGGAGGTGGCGGTGGCGGTGGCCGGCCGGGGAGGTGGCCGGATTGCCGGCGGCAGCGTCTAGAAGAAGCTCCAAGACGGTGAGATCGGGACCGTCGGCTAGAGCTTGAAGATGACCAGATGTCATCCACCTTACGTCCAGATTCGTGCTGCATTAGATTTCAAACTATAGGTTTATATATTTCATTTTAATGAATTCTATCACACCTAATGTATTTAATGTTTTTAATTTTTAAAAATACTTAGACCCCTCTACTGAAAAACTCACCAACAAAAATTTTGTAGCCCTAAGTGTCTAGTTTAATTCAAAATTTATTTGAACCCGTTTGGACCTCTGGTTGGACTAGGGCACCCATTTTGGTGGGGCCTACATCTAGGGCTAGGAAAATATTAAACTTAGTGCCCACACTTTATCCTTAGTCCAAAGGATTTGAAATTTTGGCAGGGAGTCACACTAACTAATATCTAGACCCTGCCCAAAAATGGGAATTTTTGGAGATAATTGTTCTATAGTTTTGTAAATAATTTAATTTATCTAGGGTAAATTAATTTATGGGTCAAATGAAGTTCAAATTCATCCAAATTTTGGTGGGAGGTATATGAGGGCAATATAGACCTTTGGTTAAAATTTCATTAAGATTGGAGGTTATTTGAATGGAAATCATGCAAACCCTAGCCTTTCCCTAAGAAGGGCATTTTGGTCCAAAATGTGATTTTTGCTTAGAGTGTTCAATTAACCTCAACAGAGGCTCAAATTTGGAACACTGACTTTTCATGAACTTGTGCACCTTCAAATGAAATATGGGGAGGTTTGGAATTGATTTGCCCCAAGATCCTAGGTCAAACCCTAAGGAAGGGCTTTTGTACCTTGTGAAGGGCATGTGGCCAAAACACCTTGTATGACTATGAAATTTTGTAGAGATGGTATTATGGTAATTATAACCCTCTGGTTAAAATTTTAGGGTGTTTTGGAAAGTTTGGGACCCACAAAATCCTAACCCTAGTTTAGGGCACAAATATTGTAGGGTTGAAATGGGCTAGCTAAACTCCTCAAACTAAGGTTAAATTTTGGTAGATTGGTCATAAGGATATTAAGAGCGTCTGGTAATTTAATTGGGAATTTTGGGACAATAGTTATAGTACTTCATTTGTAACACAAGGGATGCCTCAATATAATAAATTGATCATTATGGTCCCTCTGATCGTTGGGAGGTCATGAAAGTTTGGCAGAGGAAGTTTTGAATCATTATATGCATATATAAATTTTATAAAGATTTTTGGATACATATTTGAGGTACTTACTTCACAAGCTTGTTAAATGAGGAAATTATTCAATAATTTAATTAAGATTATTTACTGATAAATAAATTATGAAATTTGGCCCAAATCATTTATATGCCATTAGAATCATACTGGAATTTTCTCTTAATTTTTGGAAGCAATATAGTCTTTTATATTTCTTTAAATGAATTTTCAAGGGTTAAAATGAAATAGGAATTTTGGGATAAAACCTTACTGAAAAATTGAGATATTTTGGAAGATGAGTTAAATCCCTATTTTAAATATCCTATAAAATTAGTGAATGATATCTTGCCTGAAAATGGTACTTCATGTTCATTATTGGAAATTGTAGTCACTAGAATAATTAAATAAATTATTAAATAAATAAGGAAAATTTTGGGTCTCTGGATTTAGGGCTTAAAGGTCATAATGGACCTACATTAATTATTATAGGAGTATTGGAAGATTATTTGATGTACTCCCCATTATACATGACATTTAACCTTGTGGTCTGCATTTAGTAAATGATTGAAAGGAAATGATTTGGCATAGTTGGAGTTAGCCATCTTGCTGGATTTTTGTAGATGTGGATGAGTCATCCTAGAAGTTTAGGTTAAGTAGTGAGATATGAGTCTGTAGTGTTGAGTAGTGCTTGAGGTCGACGAAAGATCGTCTTTCCTCGTAGAGTGAAAAGTCAAAATCACCTTAGGTTTAGTCTACCGTAATATGAAAAAGAAATGGGTAATGGATATGGGATTAGTTACCAACCAACAAGAATAAGTGCCTTGCGAAAGGGAGCTTTGGGATTCAGCCCATCATAGCTCCTAGTGCTCTCGAGAGCCCTTCGCAGGGAATACCTTGGGCAGTCCTGGGTAGAACCTAAGTCGTAGGTATAAAATCGCCACAAGAGTAAATAGTAAACTTAGGATTTCACACTCTCACACCCCAATGTCCCGGGAGATAGTTTGGGTTACTCGGGCAATAAGCCCAGTGGTTATGGTGATGGGCATGGTGGTCCGGGGAGCTTCGGCTCGGTTGTTGATTATGACGGACGGGATAGTCCGGGGAGCTTCGGCTCGGTTGTTGATTTATGACGGACGGGATAGTCCGAGGAGATTTGGTTTCGGTTGTTGTTTGGACTCATAACTACTGCATATGCATAAAAGGTATAAGGTGGTGGGTCTTCGGTATTGGAGGGTCGATGCACCGACGCCAATACGCTGACTCGGCAAGTGTGGTTAGCACTTCGCCAACAGAAGTCCGGTGCGCCAGCCGACAAGAGTACGCAGGAGTCCGCTTTGTGCACCAAGCGTTGAGGCGTACGATAGGTCTGACCGGTAGTGCTTTACTTGTTTAGAGGTGGGCGAGGCCCAACCCACCGCTTTCGTCTGCCACTACGGAGGTATCCTGTGAGGTAACGACTCCGAAAGGGGGAATTAAAGGTCAGTGTACACAGAGTCGAGTGGGTGAGTTGCACTTGCATGTTCACATCATAGCATAATTATATTTCATAGCATAACCATTGCATATAACCTGACACCTAATGTATAAGCGGTATGGGACGCTATATACATTAGGCCTTGCAAAACGACCCCTTGGCCTATAAGTTCGTGCGAGCGTGCTTATAAGTCAAGGTTCTCTTTCAGTATTAAATATTTAAGCCTGCTAGTAAAACCGACACCCTATCGTATAAATCGGTATGGGACTTTTTATACGATAGGAGCCTTGCAAGAGATCCCTTAGCTTATATTTATTCACATAAGTTAAGGTTACTTATTCTAAATTTGTATCATTATTACCATACTTAGAATTGCTAGTCTGATTCCGCTGCCATCTGCTATTTGACATTCTCCACTTTCATGTCCTTTCCTTTCCTTCTCCCCGCTCGGTGCTTAGGAGCCATGGGGGAAGGGGCAGAGGATGATAGGACTTAGTCTTTTAGACTAACGGTTTTCGAACCACATCATTTAGGGGACCACAGAGCCCAGCATGGAGGAGCAGCCCCGGAGGTCGGCACGCTTGGAGATCGGACTGTCTAGTACTGGAGTCCAGACAGCAGGGACTGTGAGTCCCGAACACTAGTAGTTGTATTAGTTTGCTTCCGCGATGAGTGATTTGTAGTGAGGACTTGATGTACCGGGCATACGCCCGAGATTTTTTATTATAAGTACTATCTGTGGACACTCCCTCGTGGAGCTTATTTTCTATACATGTGATTTTCAGTGGACTTGTTTTCATTCTATTGCTACAGTTGTGATCGATTTTGGCCGGCAAAATTGGCATCTTATAGTGACGACCTTCCCGGGTGCGAAGGTATCACCGCAAGGTGGCGATTCTGGGCCTAAGACCCCGGTGTCAAAAAAGAAAAAAATGGGGGTCTTACACACCATTCATGCACGTCATGTAGCTCATTATGTCTGAACTTAGTAAAATTATAGAATTAAGGAATCATGTTAATTTCGGTATGGGATAAAGGAGATAGTTGGTGGACTTAATCTGGAGAGTGTGAATTAGGTCACCAATGGAAGTTAGCTGTGAGAGCCTGGTTGACTAAGGGAAAGGTTGTGCTCAAGATCGACGATGGATCATCTTTATCTTGGAGAAAGTCTAAATACACTTAGGGTTTTATCAAGCGTAAGATCAGTAGAGTCTGGACATGGGTATAAACAAACAATAATAAGTACCTTGCGAAAGGGAGCTCTGGTCTTAAGTCCATCGTAGTTCCTAGTGCCGTCGAGAGCCCTTCACATGGAATGCCCTGGGCAGTCTAAGGTTAACCCGAAACTGTAAGGCTAAACTGTTAGTGCAAGATTAATTCTAATTACTTCACTTTCACTCACCCCGTAGTCACGGAGGCTAGTTTGGTTTAGACTCACGAGTGGTAGGCTCGATAGTGTTAGGTATGGACTGGTTAGTCCGGGAAGCCAGTGGCTTGGAAGGTTGTTGTGACAGACGAGTTTTTCCGGGGAGCTGATCGCTCGGAGATTCATATTTATCATAATTGCATGTTCATATTGTTGAAATCGAAAATCTGGTCTCTGTGGAGTTCACCCTTGGGGAATGGGCGATCGCGCACCTACTTCTCTCCTGTAAGAAAAATGACAAAGGAAGAAGGAAAAGAGAACTGACACAAGGGATCGGCACGGAGGACCCACAACACACCCGTAAGATCTCAGAGCGCTTCCCCTCATTAGCCAAATTTCGGGCTAAAATACATGAGAATGCACTAGAAGACTGATGCGTTGAACGACAAGTGTACTGGTGGCACAAGTAATATAAAATAGGTGAATTTCCCCAAGTATCAATCTCGAGGGAACACAGTAAGGTGGAGTTAATTTTGAGGAGAACTTGAGATTGAAGTCTTTAGGTCAGAGTTTAAGATGGGGGGTTTTGATTGTTGCGGAAAAGGAAAATAAAACTCTAACAACTACTTCTATGCAACATCGCTATGCGATGCTTCGCAAGGCGGGATGGAAGACTAGTCGGGCCGCTATTCACCTAATCGCTAGGCAGATGGGCGAGAAAGCTTGCGGAATGAGGGTCAAGAGCACCTCTTCGCTGCGCATGCCACTAGCAATTGCTAGTGCGGCAAGGGTGGATGGTGGATGGATAATGGCGCACCTCAAGCAAATAATGCATACAAACAATCACATAAACATGATTAAATATAAACGTTTACTAATAAAGTGAGACAACGTCTACAAATTATGTTTTAACATAAATATACACTAAGAATGCAAGTACAAGTCAAGAGATCGACCAAATCCGAAGTCTTGTTGATGATTCACGGTTGGATTCGCCGGGTTGTCAATCCGCGTCCAAGCTCGGTCCTCAATTGCATCCGGGGTAGAGAAGGGTTATCACTACGTTCCAATTGACCCGTCTTCTTCGTGTCATGATTGCGGAAGAAAGTTGCAAGCTTCCCTATACTTATTGAATCTAGCGAGAAAACCTTCCTTGAAGCTTAAGGATGAAGGAGGAGGCCGAGAGGAAGCTCCGGCATTGATTTGGCGGTAAAAGCTTTCCCGGATCTCCTCTCCTAAGTGGAACTGTGGATTTATCCCTAAAACGCGGAGGAATGGCGTGGAAACGAAGGTCCCTTCAATGGCTGAAAATCTGTGCTTAAATAGAAAAAGATCAGAAAAATGGTCAAGCACGGTCCCGCGCACGACCGTGCGCTAACTGTGTATTATTTACTTATAGATCTTGATAACGGGAGAAGAAGCGTTGACCCGTGCATTTTACTCACGCACGGGCGATTTTGCCCGTGCGTTAAGGAAATCGCACGGGTAAACAAAAAACGCAGGAAATCATGGGAAACAAGGGAACCGTGGGTTTTACTAACGCACGGGCGCGTTTGCCCGTGCGTGAAGGAAACACACGATTGACCCAAGAATACAGGAATAAATAGAAAATGTGCAGGCCGTGCGATTCCTTCTCTCACGGTTTGGCCTAAACCGTGCTGGAACAAAACGCATGGGTGGAAATAGAAGTCCCCAGAATTGATGTGTGAAACGCCTAATTGCAATGGAACCGTGCACGAAGAAATACGCACGATCGTGCGTTTTACATAGAAACTGAAAATGAACTTTGGGACAACCCGACTACCTGCACAACAATAAATCCAACTGGGGCACTAACTCCCAGCAACAACACACAACATAAAATAAACAAAAAGAACCATGGGGAGCACCATGTGCTTACCCCCAACAAAAGAATGCACAAATGCACACCCTCGGGCCAAAGTAGTGCACTTAGCGTGAAAAGCAGCATAAATGAAATATCAACGATAACAAACTAAAAGTAAAGTGCAAGAGCGTTAAAACTAGCCCAGATGAGTCTGAAAAACACTATATAAATAGGATTCATCACACCCCCATACTTAACTGTTTGCGCGTCTCGAGCAAACACAATCTATGTAGATAGGGAAAATAATCTAGCTAACATAGAAATTGCGATACGCAGTACCATGCGAAGTCGCATGCTCGTACTCGTACAAATATAATAGAAGAAATTTCTAAGTTTGCAAAATAGTTTATGTTTTTCACAATGCGTATCAAAATTTTATTATTACTCAAAAATGGAATCATGGTGAATCAACCGGTCATGCGTCGGAAGAAAGTAGACAGGTCACTAAGGTGAGCTTTACAAAAGATCGTGGCTCAGGATCACCTCCAAAGGAATCCACCAATGCCGGGGCCCATTCGCTTGCCCATTCACACTCTCTCGACGACACTAGTTTGACTCAAACGTGAATCAGTAGGACTTGTAGGTTAGAATTGGGGCTTAGGTGTAGGCGGGGCATACAAAGCATAAACAAGACAGACACGCACATCCAAAATGAGACCGCCCGAAAACACTCAGAGCTATAAACAACGGCAAACACGTGCAACACGCCACCAGACTTAGATTTTTATACGGTGCGTGCACACCAATAATGATTATAAAACCAACAACAAATCATAACTTAACGGCATCATATATTTATTCATGCTATTCCCAACTGGGAAATTTCGTATCATATTTTTTTTCTTTTTCTTTTCTTTCTTCTTTTTTCTATCTTTTCTTCAAAAAAATTAAATAACCGCAACTAAGTAAAAAAACACGACAACACCACAAGCTGCACTAATACCACATGACAGCTACACAGAATTGATACAAAAGACAATAAATAATAAAACAAACAAACCGAGCGTTCACATCCGGATGTGAGAGAAGATGAGGCTATAAGGCTTTGGTAGTGAGGCATAGGGTTGACAAAGGAAGGGATAGACTCAATAAGGATAGCAACGAATAGATGTCGGGAATGGTACAAGGCTCAAACAAAACAAATGATAGCCTACATCACACTCACGCTCGACTAACCATGCACCAATGCTTCGAGAGTATCTTGGGGCAAGTTCTTAGCCACCGAGAAAGAAGCAAAACGTGTCTAGTGACGGCTACACACATTCTTACACTACCGTTTGATTAATACCGGATTCACCAATTTTGAGTAGAATAAAAAATGTTTACGCAAATAAAAAAATAGAAAACTATAAGCATACAGAAAAATTTATTCTATTCAAATTTCTACACGAGACGAGAGCAGTTTACTAGAAGCACATCAAGGTCAACATTTTACTCCATCTCACAATCCTAAGCCCGCACCATAATTTTACAAATCTAACAAAGACACGAGTTTAACTCGCGGCACGCAAAAAGCAAAGCACGCGCTCATGTGGGTGCAGTGGTGTGCAATGCAATGGACTAATCAAAATGAAAATAATAAAAGCTTCTAGTATGCAAATGAAATGTGCGCATGCAAAAGGTAACAAAACTGGCTCTCCCCCAGACTTAAACTAAGCTACGCATCATTTGATATAGAAATTAAAATTAGATATAGCTAAGGGAAGAGGTTACCCAATACTCATCTAGTGAGCATACCAGAAGACGCTTGAAAAATCGAGGTAGGCCCGCCATACGAAGAATCACAACCCCGCCAATACGAAGTTGTCATGAATACCTGCAGGGGTGAGCTCCGCAAAAACAAAAGAAAAATATACAAACTACAAAGTAATACTAAAACTAAGATAGACATGAAAATAAAAAAATGCAGAAAATGAAAGATAACTACTGAGGTTATTATCCTCCCAACACGACTTATTAAATTCTATACACTTCTAGCTAATGGGCCTATGAAAAGCAAAATGCACAGGTAACTGTTCCATTATCCGTTGCGGTAATGGGTACCGATACAGAGATAGGGCAGTTACCCCTCTACCTAAATAATTATATCAGCTCAACACATGTAGAGGAAATAGGAAGTAAGATGAGGAGGAGCACTGGTCCTCGCTCATCTCGCCACAAAATATATCCTTGTCTGGCAAGGTGTCATCCACCTCAGCCGTATAGGAAGTGATGGCAACGGCATGAGCACCAGGCTCATCATCATCCCAGTATACCCGAGGAGACTCAGCCTGCATAGGATCAGATAGAGAAGGTGGATCAAGTAATAAAAGAGAAGAAGAACTAAAATAATCAGAAAATGGGAGAGTGATTCCGGTATCACTCTCAGCGAGATCCAAGCAAGGATCATCGTCGGTATCATACGAGTCGTATCGGGGAGAATCCGAGAAATCGAGATCCACGGTGGTAATGGGAATGACCTCGTCCAATAAAGAGGGGCAAACCTCCACATCGGATAGGGAATATTCCTCATCCCGTCGAGGTGCGTAAAAGTGCTCCGAAGATCCACATTCTCCATCGGAGATAGAGGAATCATCATCCCACTTTGGCACAACCTCGGGCACCGATTCATCCACAAATACGGCATTTTCAGCCGACTCACTAAAAAATGGAGTAGCAAACTCTGGAAAAAACTGCGCAGGGGCAAGGCTGCTCTCAAAATCAGGCATAGAATGAGCATTCCCCATCACAAAATAATTCGCAGATGCCACCGCGTTGATGACCGGAACAATCTCATCATCCCATTCAGGAGCATCCACGAGTTCTAATTCCAATTCTCGCAAGCTAACATAAGAGCGATCGTCATCACTAAAGGGAAGCTCGTAAAAAGGGATTGAGGGACCCATGAAGGATCAATATGCAGCGAGAGATTCTTCGATAATCTCAACGGGCAAAGAACGAGCAAGGTGCGCCATTTCAGTGTATGGGCCAGGTAACACCCTGGTAGGTCTGTCTACAACAGTCTTCTGCGAACGGGAGGTTGCTACAGATACACCCACAGAGGGAAAAGGATCACATAAGCGAGGGTCATCCTTCACCATATCGCATATACCTTGACATAGAATACACCTGAAACATTGCTCGGCTTTCATAGCAGCTATGGCATCGATGCGTCTGCGCAAAGTGTCAAGTAGATGGCACTCAGCAACAGAATACATCACGAATAAAAATAATTGCAGGAAAAATGCTACACGACAAGAATAGAAATAGCACGGATCAGCTATCTAAATGAAAAATCAGAAAGGGAAAAAGGAAATAAACAACAATTGAAATTCTAACAACTAAAGCAAATAAGAAATTGATATGCACAAATGGAAAAGGGCTTCAATCTACTATCTCCCTCTCCAAAAACTCACACGACTGAGTTCCCTGGCAACGGCGCAAAAAACCGGTCGCACAAGTAATATAAAATGGGCGAATTTCCCCAAGTATCGATCTCGAGGGAACACAGTAAGGTGGAGTTAATTTTGTGGAGGACTTGAGATTGAAGTCCTTAGGTCGGAGTTTACGATGGGGGGTTTTGATGGTTGCGGAAAAGGAAAATAAAACTCTAACAACTACTCCTATGAAACGCCGCTATGCGATGCTTCGCCAGGCAGGATAGAAGACTAGTCGGGCCTCTATGCACCGAATCGCTAGGAGGATGGGCGTGAAAGCTTGCGGAATGAGGGTCAAGAGCACCTCTTCGATGCGCACGCCGCTAGCAATTGCTAGTGCGGCAAGGGTTGATGGTGGATGGATAATGGCGCAACTCAAGCAAACAACATCTACAAATTTTCCAAAATCTAACAAAGACACGAGTTTAACTCGCGGCACGCAAAAAGCTAAGCACGCGCTCATGCGGGTGCAGTGGTGTGCAATGCAATGGACTAATCAAAATGAAAATAATAAAAGCTTCTAGTATGCACATGAAATGTGCGCGTGCAAAAGGTAACAAAACTGGCTCACCACCGGACTTAAACTAAGCCATGCATCATATGATATAGAAATTAAAATCTGATAGAGCTAAGGGAAGAGGTTTCCCAATGCTCAGCTAGTGTGCATACAAGAAGACGCTTGGAAAATCGAGGAAGGCCCGCCATACGAAGAATCACAACCCCTCCAATACGAAGTTGTCATGGATACCTGCAGGGGTGAGCTCCACAAAAACAAAATAAAAATATTAAAAACTACAAAGCAATACTAAAACTAAGATAAACATGAAAATAAAAAAAACGCAGAAAATGAAAGGTAACTACTGAGCTTATTGTCCAACTAGCACGACTTATTAAATTCTATACACTTTTAGCTAATGGGCCTATGAAAAGCAAAATGTACAGGTAACTGTTCCATTATCCGTTGCGGTAATGGGTACCGATATGGAGATAGAGCAGTTACCCCTCTACCTAAATAATAATACCTGCTCAACACAGGTAGTGGAAATATGAAGTAAGATGAGGAGGAGCACTGGTCCTCGCTCATCTCGCCACAAAATATATCCTTGACTGGCAAGGTGTCATCCACCTCAGGCGTATAGGAAGCGATGGAAACAGCATGAACACCAGGCTCATCATCATCCCAGCATACCCGAGGAGACTCAGCATGCACAGGCTCAGATAGAGAAGGTGGATCAAGTAATTAAAGAGAAGAAGAACTAAAATAATCAGAATATGGGAGACTGATCTCGGTATCACTCTCAGCGAGATCCATGCAAGGATAATCGTCGGTATCATACGAGTCGTATCGGGGATAATCCGAGAACTCGAGATCCACGGTGGTAAGGGGAACGACCTCTTCCAATAAATAGGGGCAAACGTCCACATCAGACAGGGAATATTCCTCATCCCACCGTGGTGCGTAAAAGTTCTCCGAAAATCCACATTCTCCATCGGAGATAGAGGAATCATCATCCCACTTCGGCACAACCTCGGGCACCGATTCATTCACAAATACGGCATAATCAGCCGACTCACTCAAAAATGGAGTAGCAAACTCCGGCAAAAACTGCGCAGGGGCAAGCCTGCTCTCAAATCAGGTATACAATGAGCAGTCCCCATCGTAAAATCATTCGCAAACACCATCGCGTTGATGACCAGAACAATCTCATCGTCCCATTCAGGAGCATCCACGAGTTCCAAATCTAATTCTCGCAAGCTAACATAAGAGCGATCGTCATCACTCAAGGGAAGCTCATAAAAAGGGATTGAGGGACCCATGAAGGATCTGTATGCAGCGAGAGATTCTTCGGTAATCTCAACGGGCAAAGAACAAGCAAGGTCCGCCATCTCAGTGTGGGCCAGGCAACACCCTGGTAGGTCTTCCTACAACAGTTTTCCGCGAACGGGAGGTTGCTATAGATACACCCACAGAGGGAAAAGGCTCACATAAGCGAGGGCAATACTACATCATATGGCCTATACCTTGACATAAAATACACCTGAAACATTGCTCGGCTTTCATAAAAGCTATGATATCGATGCGTCTGCGCAAAGTGTCAAGTAGAGGGCACTCAGCAACAAAATACATCACGAATAAGAATAATTGCAGGAAAAATGCTACACGACAAGAATAGAAATAGCACAGATCAGTTATCTAAATAAAAAAACAGAAAGTGAAAAAGGAAATAAACAACAATAAAAATTCTAACAACTAAAGCAAATAAGAAAATAATATGCACAAATGGAAAAGGGATTCAATCTACTATCTCCCTCTCCAAAAACTCACACGACTGTGTTCCCCGGCAACGACACCAATAACTTGATGCGTTGAACAACAAGTGTACCGATCGCATAAGTAATATAAAATGGGCGAATTTCCCCAAGTATCGATCTCGAGGGAACATAGTAAGGTGGAGTTAATTTTGAGGAAGACTTGAGATTGAAGTCCTTAGGTCGGAGTTTATGATGGGGGGTTTTGATGGTTGCGGAAAAGGAAAATAAAACTCTTACAACTACTCCTATGCAATGCCACTATGCGATGCTTCACTATGCGGGATTGAAGACTAGTCGGGCCGCTATGCACCGAATCGCTAGGCGAATGGGCGAGAAAGCTTGTGGAATGAGGGTCGAGAGCACCTCTTTGCTACGCACGCCACTAGCAATTGCTAGTGCGGCAAGGGTGGATGGTGGATGGATAATGACACACCTCAAGCAAACAACATCTACAAATTTTCCCAAATCTAACAAAGACACGAGTTTAACTCACGGCATGCAAAAAGCTAAGCACACGCTCAAGTGGGTGCAGTGGTGTGCAATGCAATGGACTAATCAAAATGAAAATAATAAAATCTTCTATTATGCACATGAAATGTGCGCGTGCAAAAGGAAACAAAACTGGCTCTCCATAGACTTAAACTAAGCTACGCATCATATGATATAGAAATTAAAATCAGATTGAGCTAAGGGAAGAGGTTACCCAATGCTCAGCTAGTGAGCATACCAGAAGACGCTTGAAAAATCGAGGCAGGCCCGCCATACGAAGAATCACAACCCCGCCAATACGAAGTTGTCATGAATACCTGCAGGGGTGAGCTCCGCAAAAAAAAAAAAAAATATACAAACTACAAAGTAATACTAAAACTAAGATAGACATGAAAATAAAAAAAATACAGAAAATGAAAGATAACTTCTGAGGTTATTGACTTCCTAGCACGACTTATTAAATTCTATACACTTCTAGTTAATGGCCTATGAAAAGCAAAATGCACAGGTACCTGTTCCATTATCCGTTGTGGTAATGGGTACCGATACGGAGATAGAGCAGTTACCCCTCTACCAAAATAATAATACCTGCTCAACACAGGTAGAGGAAATAGGAAGTAAGGTGAGGAGGATCACTAGTCCTTGCTCATCTCACCACAAAATATATCCTTGCCTGGCAAGGTGTCATCCACCTCAGGCATATAGCAAGCGATGGCAACGGCATGAGAACCAGGCTCATCATCATCCCAGCATACCCGAGGAGACTCAGCCTTCTTAGGCTCAGATAGAGAAGGTGGATCAAGTAATAATAGAGAAGAAGAACTAAAATAATCGAAAAATGGGAGAGTGATCCTGGTATCACTCTCAGCAAGATCCAAGCAAAGATCATCGTCGGTATCATACGAGTCGTATCGGGGAGAATCCGAGAACTCGAGATCCACGGTGGTAAGGGGAACGACCTCGTCCAATAAAGAGGGGCAAACCCCCACATCGGACAGGGAATATTCCTCATCCCACTGGGGGTGCGTAAAAGTGCTCCGAAGATCCACATTCTCCATTGGAGATAGAGGAATCATCATCCAACTTCGGCAAAACCTCGGGCACCGATTCATCCACAAATACGGCATCATCAGCCGACTCACTCAAAAATGGAGTAGCAAACTCCGACAAAAGCTTCGCAGGGGCAAGGCATCTCTCAAAATCAGGCATAGAATGAGCAGTCCCCTCGCAAAATCATTCGCAGATGCCACCGCGTTGATGACCGGAACAATCTCATCATCCTATTTAGGAGCATCCACGAGTTCCAAATCCAATTCTTGCAAGCTAACATAAGAGAGATCGTCATCACTCAAGGGAAGCTCGTAAAAAGGGATTGAGGGACCCATGAAGGATCTGTATGCAGCGAGAGATTCTTCGGTAATCTTAACGGGCAAAGAACGAGAAAGGTGCGCTAGGTAAGTGTATGAGACAGACAACACCCTGGTAGGTCTATCTACAATAGTCTTCCGCAAACGGGAGGTTGCTATAGATACACCCACAGAGGGAAAAGGCTCATATAAGCGAGGGCAATCCTTCACCATATGGCATATACCTTGACATAGAATACACCTGAAACACTGCTCGGCTTTCATAGCAGCTATGGCATCGATGCGTCTGCGCAAAGTGTCAAGTAGACGGTACTCAGCAACAGAATACATAACGAATAAAAATAATTGAAGGAAAAATGCTACATGACAAGAATAGAAATAGCACGAATAAGCTATCTAAATCAAAAATCAGAAAGGGTAAAAGAAAATAAACAACAATTTAAATTCTAACAACTAAAGAAAATAAGAAAATGATATGCACAAATGGAAAAGAGCTTCAATCTACTATCTCCCTCTCCAAAAACTCACACGACTGTGTTCCCACGCAACGACGCCAAAAACTTGATGCGTTGAACGACAAGTGTACCGGTCGCACAAGTAATATAAAATGGTCGAATTTCCCCAAGTATCGATCTCGAGGGAACACAGTAAGGTGGAGTTAATTTTGAGGAGGACTTGAGATTGAAGTCCTTAGGTCGGAGTTTACGATGGGGGGTTTTGATGGTAGCATAAAATGAAAATAAAACTCTAACAACTACTCCTATGCAACCCCGCTATGCGATGCTTCGCCAGGCGGGATGGAAGACTAGTCGGGCAGCAATGCATCGAATCGCTAGGCGGATGGGCGAGAAAGCTTGCGGAATGAGGGCCGAGAGCACCTCTTCGCTGCGCACGCCATTAGCAATTGCTAGTGCGGCAAGGGTGGATGGTGGATGGATAATGGCACACCTCAAGCAAATAACGCATACAAACAATCACATAGACATAATTAAATATAAAAGTTTACTACTAAAGTGCAACAACATCTACAAATTAGGTTTTAACATAAATATAAAATTAGAAAGCCAGTACAAGTCAAGAGATCGACCGAATCCGAAGTCTTGTTGAGGATTCACGGTTGGATTCGTCGGGTTGTCATTCCGCATCCAAGCTCGGTCCTCAACTGCGTCCGGGGTAGAGAAGGGCTATCACTACCTTCTAATTGACCTGTCTTCTTCGTGTCTCGATTGCGGAAGAAAGTTGCAAGCTTCCCTTTGCTTATTGGATATAGCGAGAAAACCTTCCTTGAAGCTTAAGAATGAAGGGGGAGGCCGAGAGGAAGCTCTGGATTTGATTTGGCGGTGAAAGCTTGCCAGGATCTCCTCTCCTAAGTGGAACGATAGATTTCACCCTAAAAATGCGAAGGAATGGCATGGAAACGAAGGTCCCTTCAATGGCTAAAAATCTATGCTTAAATGGAAAAAGATCAGAAAAATTGTCACGCACGGTCCCACGCACAACCGAGCGCTAACCGTGCGTTATTTACTTACGGATCTTGATCGAGGGAGAAGATGCGTTGACCCGTGTGTTTTACTCATACACGGGCGATTCCACCCGTGTGTGAAGGAAATCGCACGGGTAAACACAGAATGCAGGAAATCAAGGGAAACAGTGGAACCGTGCGTTTTACTCGTACACGGGTGCATTTTCCCATGCGTGAAGGAAACACACGTTTACCCTAGAATGCAGGAACAAAGAGAAAATGTGCAGGCCGTGTGATTCCTTCTCACACGGTTTGGACTAAACTTTGCAGGAATAAAACGCACGGGTAGAAACAGAAGTCCCCAGAATTGTTGTGTGAAACACACGATTGCAATGGAACTGTGCACAAAGAAATGCGTACGACCGTGCGTTTTACACAGAAACTGAAAATAAACTTCGGGATAACCCGACTACCTACACAGCAATGAAACCAACTAGGGCACCAGCTCCCAGGAACAACACACAACATAAAATAAACAAAAAAACTATGGGGAGCTCCATGTGCTTACCCCCAACAAAAGAATGCGCAATTGTACACCCTCGGGCCAAAATAGTGCACTTAGCGTGAAAAGCAGCATAAATGAAATATCAATGATAACACATTAAAAGTGAAGTGCAAGAGCGTTAAAACTAGCCCAAATGAGTCCGAAAAAACCTATATAAATAGGACTCATCAAAGACTGGGAGACAAGTGAGCGTGCCTTCTGAGGTACCCCTTGGGTGCTATTTATATATTTCTGAAAACGGCCTGCAAATAGCCAACCTCCGCTATTCCAAACAACTATGTGCAACCCAACTGGGTCTTCCAACAACGCAACTCCGCTGTTCTAACTTGCTATGGGCATGCCTGCATGGGCAAAATGGTAAAAGCACCTCGCATATCACTGCGCGAGTTGAAGGATGGTATGAAAGATACCACCAAAGGGGTTATATCTATTTCTCTAGAGGGGGGGGGGTGAATAGAGTTTTTTAAAATCTTATTAGATTTTTATTGCTGATTTAAAATAGTAATACTTATATGTGTAATCAGTTAGTGTAGAAATAAAACTAAACTATTCAGCAAGCAACACACAATAAAAATAAGAGGGCATCATAGACGAAACAGGAATTTTATAGTAGTTCCCCTAAACTTGGTTACATCCACTCTTCTACCACCCTGGTAAGAATCCACTCAGTTTTTTGATCAGGTGCCCTGCGACCAATCAGGTTTTGCTCAGGTTCCTTGTCACGACAAGATTTGATTCAAGTAGATAAGGAAACCCTTCAGGCTTTTGATCACGTGCCCAAAAACCAAATCAAGTCTTTTGATCAGGAGACTTGCAACCAAGTGTTTATCTTTTGAAGGGAGTTAGAACCCTGTGTACAGTGGGGTGAAAGAAATAAAAACTATATGTTGTCTTCTCTTTTCTCAAAACAACTGAGAAGACTTGTGGATCCTTGATGGTGTCAAAGCTCCCCATGAGACAAAGTTCTGTCCAGGAAGATTGAGAGCTTTTCATGGTGTATAGGTCTTCTTGAAAAAGTTCTCAAGAAAACTGTAGACAGATGAAGTTGATTGTCACTTGAAAGCTTGCTGGAAGAAGAACACTAGATGAAGACAGTGCAAAACTCTTTCTCTTGAATAATTTCTTGTGCCCTGTGTTCTCAAAAACTTGACCATATGATCTGCAACAAATTGGTCTTTAAATTCAATTGCCTTGATTGACTACTGAAATCTTGGAACTTGGACAATGGCTAGAAGAGTAATAATGTAATTCCTTAACTGTCCCAAGAATTAGCTGTATATTAACTCTGTTAAAACCAATAATTAATGCTGTCATTTGAATGACTATATTCTTAGAATTTAAGCAGTCATTACTCAGAGCAATATAAGCAATAAAATTAGCCCAATTAATTCTGAAAATAATTACAGAGAACAGAAATGTTGAACTGGCAATTTTCGTTGATTTGAGATCCTGGATCGTCGAACTCAACCTCTCTTTCGTCAAGCTGAGCCCTGAGAGCTTTGAACTGAAATACAGCTGTCCATACTGGGCTCCAAGATTGTCGAACAAAGATAGAAGATTGTCGAACTCAAAATCTGATTGAATATCAGAGTTCGTCGAAATCAGTTCAACTTTCGTTGATCTCAATTCAGAGAAGTGACTCTCAGATCATCGAACTAAGAACGAAGATCGTCGATCTCACTTCAGAGTTCATTGAACAACTTCTTCAACATGAAATTTCTGCCTTGTTCTAGTTTCTGCATTCTTCTAAGTCTTCTGAGGGCTTGATCTGATCAATATGACTTGTTGACCTACCTTATAATCTAATGAAGACCTATGACCCTAGAATATACAAGGAGGGTCAATCTATGCAATCCTAATAGTGAACCTTAGCTATATATTCAGCCTCTGCAGTTGATGTGGACACAAAAGTTTGCTTCTTACAGAACAAGGTCAGAATCCTATCACCAAGGAACTTACATGTTCTTGATGTGTTTGGTGAACTGACAGAAGCCTATCACCAAGACTATACATCCAACAAAATCAGCATCTGAGAATCCAGTTAATTCAAATTCTGATTCAATTGGATAATAGAGTCCTAGATTTGGGCAACCCTTTATATATCTTAAAATCCTTTTTAGAAAAATATAGTGGGATTCTTTAGGGTTCACTTGGAACCTAGCACAAATATATGTAGCAAACATAATATCTGACCAACTTACACTGAGATATAGTAGAGACCCAATAATGGCCCTATATGACTTTTGAACAACAGGTTTCCTATGTTCATTAGAATCAATTATAGTATTTGCATCCATGGGTGTCTTTATTGCTGAGGCATCACACATCCCAAATCTTTTAATAAGATCTTTAGCATACTTAGATTGGGAGATGAAGATACCATCAGGAGATTGCTTCACTTGGTGACGAAGGAAGTATGAAATTTCACCCATACTACTCATCTCAAACTTGGAATGCATAATGTCAGAAAACCTTTTACAAAGTTTGGGATCAGTAGAGCCAAAAAAGATGTCATCTACATTTATTTGAACTAACAAAAATTTTTCTTTATGATGCCTAATAAAAAGAGTCCTATTTACAATGCCCCTAGAAAATTTATGCTCTAAGAGAAAGCTCGCTAGGGTCTCATACCAAACTCTTGGAGCTTGCTTTAAACCATAAAGAGCTTTATGCAATCTAAAGACAAAGGAGGGATGAGTTGGAGAGATAAAACCTAGTTGTTGCTCCACATACACTTTTTCTTTGAGTTCTCCATTCAGAAATACACTCTTCACATCCATTTGGTAGAGCTTGAACTTTTTGTAGGTAGAATAAGCTAAGAAAATCCTTATAGCTTCAATCCTTGTCATTGAAGCAATGGTTTGATCATAGTCTATTCCTTCCTCCTGTGAATAGCCTTGTGTTATAAGTCTTGCCTTGTTCCCTATGCTGTTGCCTTCAGCATCCAATTTGTTCCTGAAGACCCATTTTGTTCCAATGACAGGGTAGTCTTTGGGTCTAGGAATCAATTCCCAAACTCTACATCTCTCAAATTGATTGAGATCCTCTTGCATTATAATGATCCAGTGAGGATCTTGCTCTGCATCTTTGATGGAGTGGGGATAAAGTTGAGAAATGAAGCAAGCATGCATCACATCATTGTTGAGTTGATGCCTTGTTTGCATACCAACTAAAATATATCCAATCACTTGAGATCTAGGATGATCTCTAAGTGTGACAAAATCAGTGGGAGGAGCTGGTTAGGCAACAGCTTGGGGAATAAATTCCTCTTGTGGAATTTCATTAGCTGTTGGATAGGGTTAAGCCACCTCTAAACTTTCTTCTTCACTCTCTTCTTCAACTTGTGGAGAGGGATGTATTGAAAACTCTTGGTTGAGGCTTATATCATCCAATCTCTCACACAAGCGAGGTACCTGCAATGTGCTATTGGTAGAAATTTCTTTCTCCTTATAAGACATGTTTGCTTTATCAAAAGTTACATGAACAGATTCTTTAATTTTCAAAGTGGATTTATTAAATACCCTATAAGCTTTGCTGACCTTGGAATATCCTAAAAAAATTCCCTCTGCGGCCTTAGCTTCAAACTTTCTAATATTTTTTTGTCATTGTTATGAATATAGCATATACAACCAAATATTTTAAAATATGTGATTTTAGGTTTCTTCCTTTTGAGCAATTCATATGGAGTCTTATGCTTTAGTTTATGTATCAAACTTCTATTTAGTACATAATTTGTTGTGCTCACAGCCTCTGCCCAAAAGGAAAGGGGCATATAAGCAGCTGCAAGTAGTGTGCCTGCAGCTTCAATTAGGGTTCTATTTTTTCTTTCAGCTACCCCATTTTGTTGAGGAGTTCTAGGAGCTGAGAAGCATTGCCTGATACCTTCCTTATCACAAAACTCTTGCATAATAAGAGACTCAAATTAAGTACCATGATCACTTCTGATCAATGCAACTTGAGTAGAGTACTCAATATCTATGGTCTTGAGAAAATCTGTAAGAACCTTGAATGTATCTGACTTAAATCTCAGAAAGAACACCCAAGTGAATCTTGAGAAGTCATCTAAATCTACTAGAGTATATGATTTCCCTCCTAGGTTCTGTACAATAATAGGGTCAAAAAGGTCCATGTATAGAAAGTACAAGATCCTTGGTAAATCACTTTTATTAACTGATTTAAAGCTAGATTTAGTTTGCTTGCCTAATTGACAAGCCCTGCAGAGACCTTCCTTCTTGTAGGGACCAGAAGGCAATCCTCTAACAAGGTTGTCTTTAGATAACCTTGCAATGTTTTTCAGATTAACATGACCTAAAATTTTATGTCATAATTCATTCTGATTACAAACATGATTAAATAAACAAATATCTGATGTTGCAGATTGAAAATTAACTATATATATGTTGCCATGTCTATTTCCAATTAAAAGAATTTGGTTTTCTTTAGTAGAAATAATACAAGAGCTTGAGTTAAAAGATACATGATAACCTTCATCACATAGTTGACTTATGGAGATGAGGTTATGTTTCAGTCCACTTACATATGCAACCTTTTTGAAAGTAACTGCTCCAATCTTAACTTCTCCAAAGCCTTCAGTCTGGCCACAATTTGAGTCACCAAAGATCACCTTTGGCCCCAGCTTAGACTTATAATTTTTTAGGTTGTACGTCCTTGTTGCCAGTCATGTGCTTGGAGCATCCACTATCCAGATACCATTGTTGATTAAAAGTTGGACATCTCTTTACCTGCAAAGGCAAAAATTAGTTGTTCTTTACCCAGATTACCTTGGGCTCTTTATTTTCCTGATATGAAAAACTTGATATAACATAAAATTTAGGTTGAGATTTATATCTTAAGGGATGGTATCTCCTAGGTGGATTTTCCCAATTACCAAATGGATTAACATGTTTTCTAGTTTGAGTAAAATTTCTGTTAAAGTTATGATTTTTGTTAATTCTAACTGGGTCCGATGAAGTGTTGTAAGTTCGTCGATCAGAGTTCGACGAGATGGGATGAGATCGTCGATCTCTGCTCGGAGAATGAATACATTCATTTTTTGTGCCCCAAGTTCATCGATCTTTGATCGAAGAACCATACACGATTCGTCGATCGCAGTAAGATGAATTATTATGGCTAATGTTGGCATTCATAGATCGTCGATTGGAGTTCGACGAACTAGCCATATTTCGTCGATCTAAATTCGACGAAATTTGTTGAACATTGTTTTTATTTAGATTTTTATTGTTTCTATTCTTTTGATTTTTAGATTTAAGCAAGCCTTCTGTTAGTTGCTGATTGTGTATTAACTCTTTACCTTTTTCAGATATAAATTTTATAGGAGTTGAAAGAATATTTTTCTTGAGAATGGGGGGCAAGCTTGATGAAGCACCTAAGCTCAGCTTGCCATTTAGCCTGACATTTACTGTGCTTTTGATGTCCATCAGCTTAAGGCCTCTCCCATTGAGAGATTACTCAAGTTGCTTAGCCTCAAATAACTCAGTTCTGAGAGTTATTATTGGTTCTTTAGCTAGGTCTAAGCCATATTTTAATTTGGTGTTTTCAGCAAATATGTTGTCAAATTCAACTAGCCTGCCTCTAAGAGTTTTAATTTCTTTTTCTGAGTTGATTAAATCATTGCACTGTGATTTTTATTCAATCTTAAAATCAGCAAAATTAAAGTCAAAGGAAGATATTACCTGGTCTTGTTCTGATTCTAATTCCTCATCAGATTCTTCATTTTATGACTTACTGCAGGAAGCATTGATTACCATAAGGCACACCTCCCTTGCCTTGGCTTTTTCCTCATCTTCACTAGAGCTAGAAGATGAAGTCTCCTCTTCTGTTTCACTCCAAGTTTCAGCAATAAAACCTTTCTCCATTCTTTTATGCTTGTTGGAAGAATGTCTGTTGGTGTGTTTGCTGGAATGCTTCTTGTTCTCTTTTTCCTTTCTTCTGTCTCTTTTTTGTGCCTCTAGGCATTCAGGGAGGATGTGCCGAGGTTTTTTGCATCCAAAGAAGACAATCTCCTTGGTAGAAGTCATGTTATACTTAGGTTTATCATCACTTCTTGATGATTTCCTTCTGAAGTTCTTCTTTGCCAACTTGTAAAACCTCTTGGCCAGTAAGCTCATCAACTCTTCATTGGCAGGAAGGGTTTCTGATTCTTCTTTTGCTTTGAAAGCAATATTATGCTGCTTCCTTGAAGAGGTTGAGACCTTCAGTTCAGAAGCCTCTCTGGTCTTGATTAACTGCTCATAGGATTTTAGCTTTCCAAGGAGAGATTCACTGGATATCTCATTCAAAATTCTAGCTTCCATGATTGGCCAGATCTTGGAATCCCAAGTGCTGGGGAAGCACATTAGGATCTTGTCATTAATATCAGTTAAGGAGATATCTTTAACCAGGGTCTTTAGTTCATTGATGATAACATTAAGCCTGTTATACATCTCAACCACTATTTCAGATTCCTCTTTCTTAAAGTTCTCATATTGAGATATTACGAGGGATCTTCTGTCTATTCTCTCATCTGCTGAGCTTGCCACCATCTGGTTTAGATAGTCCCAAATTTCTTTGGTACATGTGCAATCAGCCACCTTTTGGAAAATATCATCTGACATAGTTTGGGACAGTATATTGATTGCTTTAGCATCAACCACCTTGGCTTTCTTCTATGCATCAGTCCACTCAGGCGGTGGAACTGCATTTATTATAGCATCTAAAGTAGTTGTTGAAGGGGGTCCTGTCAAAATGGAGTTAAAAATATACTAATCAATAGAATTCATATAAAGCTTGATTCTTGCCTTCTAGAGTGAAAATTTGTTCAAGTTGCAGACTAGAGGTCTGGTGCTAACATAATCTTTATCCTGTGCCATTGCTATAACAACAACCTAGAAAGAGATAGATCTAACAAGGATCTTGGTTCAGATGTGAATTTGTGAAACCAAAGAAAACTTGCTTTGATACCAATTGAAGGATGGTACGAAATATAACATCTGAGGGGTTAGATCTATTTAACTCTAGAGGGGGGGGGGGGTGAATACAGTATTTTAAAATCTTATTAGATTTTTATTGCTGAATTAAAATAGTAATACTTATATGTGTAATAAGTTAGTGCAGAAATAAAACTAAACTATTCAGCAAAAAGCACATAATAAAAATAAGAGGGCATCAAAGACGACACAAGAATTTTATAGTGGGTACATCCACTCTTCTACCACCCTAGTGGGAATCCACTCAGGTTTTTGATCAGGTGGCGTGCCACCAATCAGGTTTTTGCTCAGGTGCCTTGTCACCATAAGATCTGATTTAGGTTGATCAGGAAAACCTTCAAGCTTTTGATCAGGTGACCAAAAACCAAATCAAGTCTTTTGATCAGGAGACTTGCAACCAAGTGTTTAACTTTTGAAGGGAGTTAGAACCCTGTGTACAGTGGGGTGAAAGAAATAAAAACTATATGTTATCTTCACTTTTCTCAAAACAACTGAGAAGACTTGTGGATCCTTGATGGTGTCAAAGCTCCCCCTGAGAAGAAGTTCTGTACAGGAAGATTGAGAGCTTTGCAGGGTGTATAGGTCTTCTTGAAAAAGTTCTCCAGAAAACTATAGATAGATGAAGTTGATTGTCTCTTGAAAGCTTGCTAGAAGAGGAACACTAGATGAAGACAATGCAAAACTCTTTCTCTTGAATAATTTCTTGTGCCCTGTGTTCTCAAAAACTTGACCATATGATCTGCAATAAATTGTTCTTTAAATTCGATTGCCTTGATCTACTGCTGAAATCTTTGAACTTGGACAATGGCTAGAAGAGCAATAAAGTAATTCCTTAACTGTCCCAAGAATTAGCTGTATATTAACTCGGTGAAACGAGTAATTAATGCTGTCATATGAACGACAATATTCTGAAAATCTAAGCATTCATTACTCAGAGAAATATAAGCAATAAAATAAGCCTAATCAATTCTGAAAATAACTGTAGAGAACAGAAATGTTGAACTGGCCATTTTCGTCGATCTGAGATACTGGATCGTCAAACTCAACCTCTCTTTCGTCGAGCTGAGCCCTGAGAGCTTTGAACTGAAATACAGCTTTCCATACTGGGCTCCAAGATCGTCGAACAGAGATAGAAGATCGTCGAACTCAAAATCTGATAAAAGATCAGAGTTTGTCGAACTCAGTTCAACTGGTTAATCTCAATTCAGAGAAGTGACTCTGAGATCGTCGAACTAAGAATGAAGACCGTCGATCTCACTTTAGAGTTCGTCGAACGACTTCTTCAACATGAAATTTCTGCCTTGTTCTGGTTTCTGCAATCTTCAAAGTCTTCTAAGGGCTTGGTCTGATCAATATGACTTGTCGACCTACCATATAATCTAATTAAGACCCCTATACTATACAAGGAGGGTCAATCTATGCAATCCCAATAGTGAACCTTAGCCCAAATCCAAAACACAGGTGGGGTTCCAACACGAGTAGCCCTCAACAACCTCTGCTCAGCAAGAGAGGAGAGTGCTCAATGGAGCTGGCACTCGTCACTTCTAATCAGCCTTTAGCGAGTACGGGCTCGGCCTAGCCTGCTCGCATATCGCGAGTTCGTTGAGCGGTCAGAACTCGGAGAGTGGTCGGAGCTCGACGAACGGCCTAGGGCTCGACGAACGGCCGGGAGCTCGACGAACGGCCAAGAGCTCGACAAATGGCCAAGAGCTCGACGAATAGCCAAGAGCTCGACGAACGGCCAAGAGCTCGAAGAACGGCCGAGATCTCGACGAACGAACGAGAGCTCGACGAACGGCCGAGAGCTCGACGAACGGTCCAGAGCTTTGACGAACGTCCGAGTGCTAGACGAATGACCAAGAGATAGACGAATGGCCGAGAGCTCGACGAACGGCCGAGAGCTCGGCAAACGGTCGAGAGCTCGATGAACAGCCGAGAGCTCGACGAACGGTCGAGAGCTTGATGAACGGCCGTGAGATTGACGAACGGTCGAGAGATCAACGAACGACCGAGAGCTCGACGAACGGCCGAGAGCTCAACGAACGGCCGAGAGCTCGACGAATGGCTGAGAGCTTGACGAACAGCCTAGAGGTCGACAAACGGCCAAGAGCTTCGACGAATGGCAAAGATCTCGACGAATGACCGAGAGCTCGATGAATGGCCCAGAGCTCGAAGAACGGCCAAGAGCTCGATGAACGGCCCAAAGCTAGACGAATGGCCAAGAGCTCGACAAACAGCCAAGAGCTCGACGAACGAATAAGAGCTCGACGAATGGCCCAGAGCTCGATGAACGACCAAGGGCTTGATGAACGGCCCAGAGCTCGACGAACGGACAAGAGATCTACGAACGACCAAGAGCTCGACGAACGGCCCAGAGCTCGACGAAACTTCCTAGAGTTGGACGAATGGCCAAGAGCTCGACTAACGGCCAAGAGCTCGACGAACGGCCTAGAGCTTGACGAACGGACCAAAGCTCGATGAATGGCCCAGAGCTCGACGAACGGCTCAGAGCTTGACGAACGGCTCAGAGCTCCATGAACGGCTCAGAGCTCGACGAACGTCCAAGAGCTCGACGAATGGCCTAGAGCTCGACGAACGACCCAGAGTTCGACGAACTGGGCTTGGAGAGGGGGGCTTGGCGATCGGGCTTGACGAGTGCGAGCTTGGTGAGTGTGAGCTCGCCCCTCATAAAACATACCACCCGACAAGAGCAAGTAAGTCTGTCGAGCTCTCGCCCCTGCCGAGCATGCCTAGGGACTTTGACTTCCTGGATTAGCCAACCTGGCTCCTGCTGAGCCACTCGCTGGATACGAGTCTATACACAATCCCCGCTCTTTGCGGGGTTGGAATAAGCTTAGAAAGAATCATCCAACCCCACAGGATTCGGCGAGTGCGACAGGGTCTGAGGGGAATGTTTTTATAGGGTCCACTAGCGTCTATATTTTGCATCTGCGCACTTGGGTGAACTTTTCCATTCCCTTTGTTCTAAGCTCACCAAGATTCCTATCCCTAAGGAGATCCAAGAGAGGCTTTCCAGAGCTCGCGAGGTCTCCTCAGCTCGTGTTGGTAATTTGACTACGATTCCTCCTACTCTTCCGCAGGGTGGTCTTGTCGAATCTAATCTTGCTAAGAGGGTGAAGCCATTTGCCAAAGCGGTCGTGCCTATTCTTCATGACCTGAAATCCACTTTGGAGAACGGGGCCGACTCCTCCACTCGGGCCGCCCCTGAGAAGGAAAAATACATCGTCGACCAATGCGCTGACCCGGACAGCCGTGAGGATGATGGCGAGGCCCTCTCGCTGTCAATTAAGACCACCCTCGACAACTCGTGCCCCAAAGTACGGAGACTCTCCCGCGAGACCTGTCCCCCGTTGGGACTCTAGGGATGGACTCGTACAGGCCGAATTCTCCATCCCGCATTCCCTTCTCTCTGCAACTTGCTGGGACTGCTGGATGATGCGCTGAGACCATCCCCATTCTGGGCTTCAACCTCCTTCTGCCATGGACTCAGCCCCTGGGCTGGGGCAAAAACCTGAAGCTGCCCCCATCCCACCTCTCCTTCGATGCATCGAGCTCGTCAGGAAAGTTGACCTTCAGTGGCCCTTATTCCGTAGTTTTCCTGGGTCGTCCACTTTTCATTCTAACGAATAACTGCCTTTGTAGCCCTTCCCAATAAGTCTGAGGCTAACGATTCCTCGGGGCCAGCATACTATTCGCCACTCCCTTCTCCAAGATCGCTAGACTCTTTCCTGGGTCTTGAGATGGAGAACGATGAGTTGACATAGCGGGGGATTGGGCTCTTAGAGAAGTTGGTGCGCGGGCTGCGCAAGGTGCAGGAAGACAACGAGGTATTCCAACGGGACTATGTGTGGCTTGCTGATGAAGTGCGGGGGAGCCCAACAGGCGAGGTGACATCTCCTTCTCGGCTCCTAGACGAGGTCAAAGAGAGACTCCAGATTGCCCAAAGGAACTTAGGGCAGATCCGCGAGCTTCACAACTCGCGATGACCTGCGGGGAAGGAGATGCAAGGCCGGGGTAGATAGGAACGACTCCATTGCTGGGCCTACCGTCATTAGCCTCTTGCCCCCTCAGCCCGTGCATGTATTGAACTTTCTTTTTCCTTCTTCTACATCTGATTTTTCGGTACAATATCCTTCCCATGATCTGTAATAACTCAGAATATTTTTTAGACTTTTAATGCTAGCTATTCAAATGTAAAATCGTTTAGGTTCAGCTCGGCATGCGATAGGACGGATCTCAGAAGTCGACGAGCTGGGATTGGCGAGCTGAGTCAGTCGAGCTAGACTGATCAGTCGGCTCAGCCTGACTTCTCTTTCTATAAATAGGCCCCTCTCAATAACCCAGCCAAACTGCTTGTATTACTTTCAGACCCCCCTCTTCTCCTCTTCTTCCCTACTCATACTCGCGTACTGTGTCAAGTGATAGTGCGATTGCCCCAGACAGAACTTGGAAAAAATGTAGAATACTGCGCACGACCAGTGGTTGTGCGTTGTACATCCAATGATCGTGCGCAGTGTTCATGTACCATGTAGGGTTCGATGAACTGACCGTGCATGACCAGCAGTCGTACGCTAAGGATTCCACTGACCATGCGCGTGTAAAAATGCACGATCAGTGGCCCTTAGGCGAAAAACATTCCCAAACAATCCCGGAACACTCACACGACCATTCTACAAGCAGGAAAAACAAACCACTGCTATGTGTAGACATTCCAAGCGATCACAATAAGAAGAACAATCAATAAAAGTAACAAAAATACACAACCACGGGCCTATAAGTGCACTTCCTATAGAAATAAAGATTAGATGAAATATATACGATAACAAACTAAAAGTGACGCGCTTGTGAAAGAAAACTAGCCCTGATGATTCTGAAAAATCAGTATATAAATAGGACTCATCACAGGCCCATAGACGAACATTGGAGTTGCACCATATGATGGTCCGCCATGGCTTCAACCTAAGCCACCTCCTGCAAAAGGCGGAGCAGAAGCGCGACATCGCTCAGCACAAGGCTTCCGACCTCGGGGGGAGGCTTGGCATCGATGAGGACATACTCGCCAAAGCCGATGGCGGGCTGGTAAGTACCGGGAACCTCCTTCTCTTTTGACTTGGGATTTTTCGCATTTCCTGCAAATAAATTTCATTACCCTTTTGCTTCACAGTATGCCGAGGCAGCTAGCGAGCTGCGGGTTCACGCCATTGGGCTGGAAGAGGAAAATACCTAGCTGCATGTCCGTGCCGTCGAGCAAGAAGCTCGCACCGTAGGGCTTAAGGAAGACAATGAGAAGCTGAAGGGCCGGATCAAGGAGCTCGACGACAAGATCATCCTCCAGGCAGACACCGTCCTCCCCCTGGGTGGCAGCAAGCCATCCTTCCCGTACAAGAGGACAAGGATCCATGGCGAGGCCGAGGTCATGGAAATTTTACGGATCAACTCAATCGAATCTTCCGAATGCACCTTGTAGATCATGAAAGATACACGGGTTCTAGGGGAGGGATGCGAGGAGATCACGGCCTGAGATCTTATGTCGATTCTGTTCCTGTCCACGCCCCCAGCGAGAAGGAGGACATCTTCGACCTGCGCTTCAGAATGGTCTTCATGGATGACCCCTTTGGAGAGGCGATCGAAGATCGCCAGTCCGAGGGGAGGCGAGAGATGACCCCTTCCCCTCCTTACTTAATGAAAGAAACTTTTCTGTCACGAATTTTTCTATCTTCTTTTCCTTGAACTTTCTCCTTGTGAAACACTCGCACGCGAGCTCTCCTCCTTGGGGGACTTCATCAGGATAAGACTTGCCATTAGAATGCATGTTTAGGATTATCACTCGTGGATGGATCCTATGAGCTCTCCACCCTTAGGAAACTAGGGGAACCACTCGCCGCGCTAGGGCTGGCTGTCACCCAGCTCGCCGCGAGCTGCCTCTTTTTTTGCCGAAGTTAAGTCAAAATTGTTAGAAAATTCGCAAGTAAAGCTGGAGAGGGTGGAGTACGTGGAGGGGACTCGGGGCTCGGTAAGGGGCTCAGCTTGCCAACCCTCTGTCGAGCAAAACCACCCTTCTGCCGAGCTGAACCCGCGAGCTCCAACTTGCTTATGAGAACTTTCTCCCACCTTCCTTAGAAAAAGGACCGATCTTTCCAGATTAATTCCTGAGAGGATGGGACTCTCTCGAGTGACATCCATCCCTGCCAGCTAGGTAAGAGTCTAACAGTAAGACCTGCTAGGGGTCTGGGTAGAATCCACCGAGTGACATCCAACCCTTCCAGCTAGGTGAGAGCCTAACAGCGGGATCTGCTCGGGGTCTGGGGAGACTCCCTCGAGTTACATCCAGCCCTTCCAGCTAGGCGAGAGACTGACAGTGGGATCTGCTCCGGGTCTGGGTAGACTCCCTCGAGTGACATCCATCCCTGCCAGCTAGGTGAGAGCCTGATAGTGCGATCTGCTCGGGGTCTGGATAGACTCCCTTAAGTGGCATCCATCCTTGTCAGCAAGGTGAGAGCCTGACAGCAGGATCTGCTTGGGGTTTGGGTAGACTCCCTCGAGTGAAATCCATCCCTGCTAGCTAGGTGAGAGCCTGATAGCGGGATCTGCTCGGGGTCTAAATAGACTCCCTCGAGTGAAATCCAGCCCTGCTAGCTAGGTGAGAGCCAGACAGCAGGATCTTCTCGGGGTCTGGGTGGACTCCCAGGAGTTACATCCTGCCCTACTAGCTAGGTGAGAGCCTGATAGCAGGATCTTCTCGGGGTCTGGATAGACTCCATCGAGTGACATCAAGCCCTGTCATCTAGGTTAGAGCCTTACAACGGGATCTGCTCGGGGTTTATGTAGACTCCCTCGAGTGACATCTAGCCCTGCCAGCTAAGTGAGAGCCTGATAACGGGATCTGCTCGGGGTCTGTGTAGTCTCCCTCGGGTGACATCTAGCCCTGTCAGCTAGGTGAGAGCCTGACAGCGGGATCTGCTTGGGGTCTGGATAGACTCCCTCGAGTGACATCCAGCCCTACCCGCAAGGTAAGAGCCTGAGAGCAGGATCTACTCGGGGTATGGGTAGATTCCCTTGAGTGACATCCAACCTTGCTAGCTATGTGAGAGCCTGACAACGGGATCTACTCAGGGTCTGGGTGGACTCCCTCGATTGACATCCTTCCCTGCTTGCTAGGTGAGAGCCTGATAGCGGGATCTGCTCGGGGTCTGGATAAACTCCCTCGAGTCACATCTAACACTGCCATCTAGGTGAGAGCCTGACAGTGGGATCTGCTCAGGGTCTGGGTAGACTCCCTCGAGTGACATCTAGCCCCGCCATCTAGGTGAGAGCCGTACAGTGGGATCTGCTCGGGGTCTGGATAGACTCCCTTGAGTGACATCCATCCCTGCCAGCTAGGTGAGAGCCTGATAATAGGATCTGTTCGGGGTCTGCGTAGTCTCCCTTGAGTGACATCCAGCCCTGCCTCCTAGGTGAGAGCCTGACAGCGGGATTTGCTCGGGGTTTGGATAGACTCCCTCGAGTGACATCCAGCCCTAGCAGCTTGGTGAGAGCCTTATAGTAGGATCTGTTCGTCATCTAGGTAGACTGCCGCGACTGACATCAAGCCCTGCCAGCAAGGTGAGAGCATGATAGCGGGATATTCTCGGGGTCTTAGTAGACTCCTTTGAGTGGCATCCAGCCCTGCCAGCTAGGTTAGAGCCTAATAGTGGAATCTGCTCGGAGTTTGGATAGACTCCCTCAAGTGACATCCAGCCCTACCAGCTAGGTTAGATCCTAATAGTGGGATCTGCTCGGGGTCTGGATAGACTCCCTTGAGTGACATCCAGCCCTGCCAGCTAGGTGAGAGTCTGATAGCGGGATCTACTTAGGGTTTAGATAGACTCCCTTGGGTGATATCTTGCCCTGCCGGCTAGGTGAGAGCTTGACAGCGGGATCTGCTCGGGGTCTGTCAAATGAACATGATAGTTTAACTTTCAAGGCAGCCTAAACACCTAGAGGGGGGGGGGGGTGAATAGGTTCTTCTTCTCTTTCTAAAACTTCTAGACAGAATTCAATTTAATAACTAATATAATAAACACAGTAATCACAGAAAACAAAACATCACAGATTGCACTATGTTTTATAGTGGTTCCCCAAGGTCTGGGTACATCCACTTTCCCCCTTCACCTATCTAGCAGTATGCTAGATTTGGCCAAACTTCCACTTATCTCAGATCAATAGATCTTACAACTCAGAACCCAACTGGTTCCTACAACTCAGGCACAACTGCCCTACCTCAGCCTTGCCCCAAGGCCTACAACTCAGAGAATACCCTTCTCCTACACTCAGGCAATCAGCCCTACCACTCAGAGTTCAACACTCCTACACTCAGCCTTTATAACATAGGCTTACAACTCAGATCTGTATAAATAGATCCTACAGAAATATAGAAAAGATTGTCTTAATCGTCTTGCCAAAGTTGAGAGAGAAAAGGCAATGACAATTCTTGATCAGCTGATGCAATCAACTGTTTCTTAGCCTTCTTCAAAGCTTCTTGAAAATGTACTTAGCTGAGTTGATTCCAAACAGCTTCTTGAGAATCCACTGGTGGATTCTTTCTTCTTCTTCAAATTCTGACTTGATCTCTCTCTATCCAGAACTTTGAATGATTCTTCTGAATTCTGATTAGAACTCTTCTTAGATCTATCCTTAGATAGTCTTCTTAGATCTCCCGGAGAAGATCTTCTTAAGTGCCTAGCACTTTCTTGAAATGAGTAGAATAGTAATCCTTCTCCACTTTCTGATCCAATGTATTTCAAAAGGTCAGTTCTATATGTTGTTGATTGATTTTTCTCCTTCTGAATCTGTCTATTTATAGACATTCTTCATGGTAACCGGCTGATCCGGTTTCTAACCGTTTTCTGACAAGTCTGACAACTTCAGTTAACCGGTGATAACCCACAGCTGTCAAGTCTTCAAACAAGTCCTGTGCCTTAGTCTTGAATCACAAGTTGTTGAAACAGTCTGTCAGAAAGTGTCGAGACAATCTGTCTATTTGTGTCGACATAATTGACTTTGGTGTCGACACAGTCTTCAGTGATGTCGACTAAGTTGCCTTTGAGTCGACACAGCTTCTTCTGCAAATAACTTGATCTTGACTCTTCAGTGTGTCGACACAAGTCCTGTGTGTCGACACAATTGTTGTAGAATCATAACTTTAGTAAGTGTCGACTTAGCCTTCAGGTGTCGACACATTCATTTGTTAACTCTGCTATTATGTGTCGACTTAATCACAATGTGTCGACACATTCTGCTGGTGTCGACTAACTTGAGGTCGACTATTTTCTTCTGTGTCGACACATTCAGATGATGTCGACAATCTTGAGATCGACTATATTCTTCTGTGTCGACACATTCTCCCAATGTTTGAGGTCGACGCTTTTCTTCTGTGTCGACACAATTTCCCAGTATTGTGTCGACTCTTTTCTGTGTCGACACAAATTCCCAGTGTTGTGTCGACTTACTTCTTCTGTGTCGACACTTTTTCCCAGTGTAGTTGTAGACTAACTGCTATGTGTCGACACAAATTCCCAGTGTTGTGTCGACTATTTTCTTCTGTGTGTCGACACTGCTTCCTTCGTGTCGACACTTGGACTTAGAATTTTTCTGCATACTTTATCAATTCTCCACCTGCACATGTCAACTTAAAACAACATCAAATACACCTTGATGTATATCATTGAGCTAAGTTGGGCTTCTTCAAATCAGGTACACATTTTCCAATGTACCCAACAATCTCCCCCTATTTGGAGAAGTCATAACCCCTATAGCCAATGATATACACCATTTATAAACAGTACTAAATGATGATTAATGACATAGCAGGAATACTTTAAATATAAACAAAACATAACATAGAATAATTCAGAATCAATCATCACAGAATGCACATTATAATATGCCAAACAACATTTTGTTTATAACAGGGTAATGTTTGATTACAAAGTTTTACATTTGATGATTACATCACAACATTACACAATATTTAAAACAAAATCAGGATTGATCAGGCTCTTTAATTGTAATCCCTTTGCCAGACTGAATTGTAGCTGTCACAGGAGCTTCTGATTCTTCAGCTATCTTCTTTCCTTTAAGATCAGCCTTCTTCTGTGCTTCTTCCTTGATCCTTTGCCTTTCAAAATAATGAAAAGGCTTTGGGAAGTATTTGCTTGGCTCCTTAGCATCTGATGGCAGTCTTCCCAGCTTGGCTTTCCTTCTGAATTGTACAATTGCCTCTTGCCTTGCCTCATACTTCTGCCATTCAATTTCATTGTACCACTTCCCTCTCTCATGAACTTTATCCTGTACAGCTTTCCATGCAGTGAGTATGATGTTCCTTGAAGTAGGACTCCACTGCTCATAATCTGGCTTCAGTACAGCCTGCTCTCTGAATTTCTTCTTTGCCAGTAGAGCATCCTGCTGTTCTTTCAGAGTAGCCTCAGGCTTATCAACTTTTTCAAAAACAATATTAGTAACCTCCTTTGGAGGACTATACATTCCTTGAACTTTCTGATCAATCAAGTCAAAATCTGGAGGGGGGTATATGACTTGGGCAACCTCAGGTTGATTGCCTTCAAGTAGATTAGATTGTATTCCTGACTCAGCTACCATAGCATCATCACACAATGGTGGATATCCCAAAGTGGCTCGAATGCTATTGGTCACCCACTTGGTGTGCTCAGAGCCGGCAAGAATTAGCATCCTCTCCCCCTTTATGGCTTCTCTTGAGACATGATCTCTAAGATCTTCTTTTTGAAATCGAATTTGGCCATCCAAATAATTCACTCCCGTTTTGAAAAATGGTCTTAACTTTTGAAGCTTTTCAGATATGTCCTTTTGAGAGGTTGTGATGGCAGTCTTAACAGATGCAATAGCAGCCTGAAAATTTTTATCAAATTCTTCCATTTCTTTGGCTCTATCTGCAGGCATACCTGGAACAATCTTCTTCACTTCTTTAATGATCTCATTATGAGATTCAGTTAAATTTTTATTCATTATGATTTGATTTTCCAGAACATAACTTTGCTTCAAAGCAATATCATCCACCTTTGTAGAGATAGCCTCCTGTTGTTTAGCCAGATAAACTACAGCATTGCCACCCTTGTGGAAGCAATCTGTCATTTCAGTTTTATGCAAGTTGACTTGAAATTGGATGGACTTGATATCCTGAGCTAAGTCAAACTGAACTGACTTGCTATTTTCATCAACATACTTCTCCAGAGCCATCCTTTGGTCATCCAATTTTACTTGAAGATCTACCATAAATTTATTGTAATCAAAGGCTGGAGAAACTTGTGGAGTTGTGGTCTGTAATGCCTGCTTATAGTTCTTGCTTCTTCTCTTAAAGACAACAAGTTTTCTTTTCTTTGCCACCCTGGCTTCTTCAGTTTCTGTGTCAGAGGAAGTATCTACATGAATTCTTTCTTGTGGATGATGAATTGTATCTGTTCCAGGGGATTGTTGCTCAGCTTCAACATCCACAGGCTCATCCTCAACCTGTGTTTCCACAGCAGCTTCTTGATCAATGTCCATTCCTATGGACTTCTCAATATCTGGTCCACCTCCTTCTTTATCAGCAGCAGTATCAACATCTGGGAATAACTCCTCCATAGTAAATTCCAGTTGAGTGGTCACTTCTGCAGCAGTTAAATCTTGAGATATGTTTAACTGTGCTTCCTCTTGGACTTGCACCTCAATATTTGTAGTGGCAGGAGTAGGTGTGGACACGAGCTCCCCCTGAACCTATGCAGTAATAAGAATATGAGCAATGTCTTTTATAGTAAAATACATTAGCTCCCCCTATACCTAAGCAGGAGTAGATACCTTTGGAGCAGAAGTGGAAACTGGCTCCCCCTGCATCTGTGCAGGTGTGGATACTTCCTGGACCACAGTTGAGTCAAGCTGTGTCCCTTCTTGTACTTGTTCAGATTCTTGATTTGGTGTAGGGGATTGCACAGAGGTGTCTGGCCTGCTCTCTTCAGGCACATCCTTGGACAGCACCCTATCCCACCTGGAGAATAGTCTCATATCCATTCTTCTCATATGGTTAATCTTACTCCCTTGCAGCTGCTGCATCACATCAGGAATCACTCCAGTGAAGTACAGGCTCATGATCCTAGCCATGTTAGGCTTCTTGATTCCCTCTTTGATCTTGTCAAAGAGCACTCCTGACCAATCAGTAGGAATAGTAAAAACTATCCTGGTCATCAGGCTGAACATATAGGCAGAAATCCTATCATGTCCACCTGTCTTGCAGAGGATTACCTTTCCAACTACTTCAGACAAGAACTTCCCTTGCTGATTCATTCCCTTTCTGTTGAATGCAGCTCCAATCTTCAATCCTGAATCCAGGCCACACCATTGAAGGGCTTCCCTTGTCTTAGATATAGGAACTTCCTCTTCATTCTCAACCACTTGCAGTTGGAAGATCTTTCTTAAACTTCTTTGATTAATCTTTACCTTCGTCCCTTGAACAGTGGACTTAATCTTGAGGCCAGTAGAATGGACTGATGCAGAGATAAAGAACTTGTGCACCTCCTTCTTCCAGATCTTAGTTGGTTCTGAAATGTGAAATTCTAACCCTGATGCAGAGAGAAGGGTGATAACTCCTTGAACATCAGGCGGCGCCTCTGCAAAGGCCTGGCGCACTAACTCATATCCTTCATTGATGTTATCTTCAATCCTTGGCGCCATCGTTGTGTCGAGAAAGCTTGAGAGAAGAGAGAAAGAAAGACTGTCGACACAGGGTTTGAGTCTCGAAAACCTTGAAAGCGTGTCGACACAAAGAGCTTTTGACCTATTTATAGCTTCTGTTGAAAGAAGTTCAAAAGGCGCCAAAAACAGTCTAAATGTGTCGACACAGACGGAATGTGTCGACACAAGCTTCTATTAACTCGACATTTCTTCAGCCTACTATGTGTCGACACCAATTTGTGGTTATGTCGACACCTTGGATACATAGTAGAAAGACAGAAATTCTGTGTCGACACTAAGGACAAGTGTCGACACATATTCTGTAAGTGTCGACACCATAATTCTGGTTGAGTCGACATTACATTTCTGGTTAAGTCGACAATAAAACTCTTAAGTGTCGACACATATTCTCTGTGTCGACACAAAATTTCTGACTTGTCGACACAATTTCTCTGAGTCGACACATTATTACTGAATGTGTCGACACATTCTTACTTAGCCAATTTCTGTAACTTAATTGTGTCCTTTTTAACACTTGATTATGTTGTTACTACTTTTACTTACTTATAAACCATTTCAATAGCATTGTTAATGATTTTGTTTAATACATTAATCAATGGTTAACATACCTAATTCAATTTTGAATTTATTGAATTTGGTTTCATCTAAAGGCTTAGTAAATACATCTGCTATTTGATAATCTGTTTTTACAAATTCCAATGAGATGTCACCTTTTTCTACATGTTCTCTAAGAAAATGATATTTGATTTCTATATGCTTAGTTCTACTATGAGAAACTGGATTATTAGCAATAGAAATAGCACTCTTAGAATCACATAAAAGGGGTGTTCTACTTACCTGAATACCATAATCTTTAAGCTGATGCTGCATCCATAATAGCTGTGCACAGCAGCTTCCTGCAGCAATATACTCTGACTCAGCTGTGGAAATTGCCACACTAGTCTGTTTTTTACTACTCCAAGATATTAGTCTTCCTCCCAGGAATTGACAAGTACCTGTAGTACTCTTTCTATCCTCTCTACATCCTGCAAAATCTGCATCTGAATAGCCTGTTAGTTGAAAATCTCTATTCCTAGGGTACCAAAGACCTAGAGTAGGAGTGGCCTTTAGATATCTCAGAATCCTTTTGACTGCAGTATAATGAGATTCTTTAGGGCAGGCTTGGTACCTAGCACAGACACATGTTGCATACATAATGTCAGGTCTACTAGCAGTGAGATATAGTAGAGACCCAACTATTCCTCTATACAATGATTCATCAACAGGTTTACCTGCCTCATCTTTGCATATTGGCATACTTGTGCCCATAGGAGTTCTCATGGAGGAGGATGACTCCATACCATATTTTTTAATTAATTCCTTGGTGAACTTAGACTGGGATATGGACAATCCATCATCAGTCTGTCTTACTTGGAGTCCCAAGAAGAACTTAAGTTCTCCCATACTGCTCATCTCAAACTTCCCTTGCATAAGTTTGGCAAACTTTTTACAAAGGTTGTTTTCAGTAGATCCAAAGATTATGTCATCAACATAGATCTAGACTAAGATGATCTTTCCTTTGGATTCCCTAAGGAATAGAGTTTTGTCTATCTTTCCTCTTGAGAATTTATTCTCAATGAGGAAGGTAGACAGGGTTTCATACCAAGCCCTTGGAGCTTGTTTTAACCCATACAAAGCTTTCCTAAGCTTATACACAGAATCAGGTTTAAGAGGATCTACAAAACCTGATGGCTGCTCTACATATACTTCTTCTTTAAGATCACCATTCAGAAATGCTGACTTCACATCCATCTGGTATACTTTGAAGTCTTGGTAGGCTGCATAGGCAAGGAACATTCTGATTGCCTCCAGCCTTGCTACTGGAGCAAATGTTTGATCAAAGTCAATCCCTTCTTCCTGCCTGTATCCTTTTGCAACCAATCTTGCTTTATTCTTTACTATTATTCCACTTTCATCTAGCTTGTTCCTATAGATCCACTTAGTTCCAATTATGTTGTGGCCTCTTGGTTTAGGAACAAGCTCCCAGACTTTGCACCTTCTAAATTGATTCAGCTCCTCTTGCATAGCATCAATCCAGTGCTGGTCTTGGTTAGCTTCTTCAAACTTTTTAGGTTCCATTTGGGACAAGAAACTAGAATGCAAAACTGTGCTTTGATTTCTGCTTCTAGTTTGCACTCCTTGTCTTGGATCACCAATTATCTGATCAGTAGGATGATCTCTTAGATATCTTATAGCTGGAGGTAGATTCCCTTCAGGTTGTGCATCTCCAGCTTCTTCATTCTGCTGTTCCTCTTGGTTTTCATCAGCTTCCATTATCTTTTGTACTCCCCCTGGACAGCAGCCTTCATTTTCCAATGCTCCCTCTTCCTTTGAAGCTTCAGCAATGGAGAGCTTGTCCATCTTCTTGCTTATACCTGTTGAGTCATTTGATCTACAAGACAACTCACAATTGATTAATCTTGTTTCATCAAATACAACATGCACAGATTCTTCAACAACTTGAGTAGTTAAGTTGAAGACTCTATAGGCCTTACTATTTGTGCTGTACCCAACAAATATCCCATCCTGGGATTTGGCAGCAAACTTAGTCAAATATGACTTGCCATTGTTAAGTATATAGCATTTGCAACCAAAGATCCTAAAATAGGATAGGTTTGGTTTTCTGCCTTTCACAATCTCATAGGGAGTCTTTCTGTGGCCTTTGGTGATAGAAGCCCTATTGATGACATGACAAGTAGTGTTAACTGCCTCAGCCCAAAAATATTCTGGGAGAGAGGTGTCACTCAATAGAGTTCTACCAGCTTCAATTAATGTTCTATTCTTTCTTTCAGCAATACCATTTTGCTGAGGTATTCTAGGTGAGGAGAACTCTTGGAAAATCCCAAAGTCTATACACAAATTTGTTATGCTTTCAGATTGAAACTCAGTACCATGGTCACTTCTAATTTTGACCACTGTACTATTCAGTTCATTCTGAATTTGCTTTACAAAATTAAATAATACACTTGGGGTTTCAGATTTTTGTCTCAGAAAGAACACCCATGTAAATCTAGAATAGTCATCTACAACCACTAGAGTGTAGACCTTCCTACCTAGACTGTGAACTGGCATAGGACCAAAAAGATCCATATGCAAGAGGTATAAGCACCTCACAGAATCCTTGTTTTCAAGGCTTTGAAATGAGGTTTTTGTCTGCTTGCCCTTTTGACAAGCTGAGCATACCCCTTCCTTTATACACTTAACTTGAGGCCCATTCCTCACTAGTTCTTTACTAAAGAGTTGGCCAATTGTCTTGTAGTTTAGATGAGTCAATCTCTTGTGCCACTTAACACAATGAGAAGCATTGTCATCAGCTACAAGACAAATGGGGGATGCCTTATTCTCACATTCAAAATTAAGGCAATACACATTTCTCTTCCTATACCCAGTCAATATGATCTCTTGATCACTTGACCTTTTGATATGACATCCATCCTTACCAAATGAAATGTCATATCCTAGATCACTCAGCTGGCTTATGCTTATTAGATTATGTTTCAAACCTTTTACATAGGCCACTTTGGTGATAGTAATTAGGTTTGAAGAGATGTTACCAAATCCTTTGATGACTCCTTTTTCAGATCCACCAAAGATCACTTTATGTCCATCTTTGACAGATGAATACTCCTTCAACAGCCCCTTTGTTCCAGTCATGTGCCTGGAACAACCACTATCCAAGTACCATATAGGGGCATGGTAACTTGGATTCACCTGCAATACAGAATTACTTACCCTTAGAACCCAAGTAAGTCTTGGGTCCTTGGTTCAGGTTAGCCTTAATAAAGTTATCATAACCTCTTCTAATAGGTAGACTCTTATTCTTTATAACACTTGTGTTATACCAGCAGTCCAATGCAAAATGACCCCTCTTGCCACAGCACCAACATTCAAACTTATTGTATCTAGATCTAGATACATCCTTGTCAGAAGCATTTCTGTTCATTGCTGGTGCTGTTGCAACTTCACCTACTGATTTCTTAAAACCATAGGGTTTATGACCATAGGTAGGCCTGCTTGCCTTAACACCCTTGTTCTTCAGAACATTTGTCTTAATATGATCCTGAATGTCTTCATGATCATATATGTTAGAAGGCACTTTCTCCTTACCAAACCTTATGGGGACTGAAAGGTTTAGTGGCTGAATAGGGGCTTTGCCTTTCCTCTTGAATCTGCCAGCCCTGGAGTTACCCTTAAATCCTAATCCAGCCTTACCCTTCTGAGTGACAAATTCATCTATCAAGGGTAAGACAGATTTTGGCTTAGAGTAACTAGCCACTAAATCCCTTTCAATTCTAAGTCTGTCCTCCAGACTCTTTACTTGATCATTAGTATAATTAATTGTGCCCATCTGAATAATAGTTATATTCTTCAGCTTGGCAATTTCAGCTAACTTTTGATCAAGGACTTTTTCTAACTCAGTTGTTGCAACCCTTAGATCAGCAATTTCCTGAGCCTGTGATTTAACCAGGTTCTTGCTTTTCTTAAGGGCCTGCAACAGGTCCCCATACTTGTCTATCAATTGATAGACATCTCCTTCAGATCCAGATACATCTTCATCACTTGATGCAGATGTAGCTGATTCTTCACTTGTATTACAAACAGATGTACAAGAAGGACAGTTTACCTCATTAGAACCAGACTGATTCTGGCATAGGTCCTCTTCTGATCTAGTCATCAAACCCATGCATTGATGTTCATTGATGGAGTCTAGCAACTGCATAAACTCCTCTTCCTCAGATGCAGCATATAATCCAATATATGCTTCAGCTTCAGATCCTGATTCTGAAGTTGACTGGTCTGACAGACTTTTATCTTTCTTTGCTACAAAGGATTTCTCCTTCTTGCCTTTCTGATAAGTCTTCTTCTTTTCTGAAGATTCCTTCCTTTTGTCAGGACAATCAGCCACTACATGTCCAGGCCTATTGCAACAATAGCAGACAATCTTTGAAGTAGTGGCTTTGCTGGGCTTTGACCTGCTTTTCTCTTTCCTTGATGACCTTCTCTTCTGATAATAGTCATCTACTTGCTGTGATGAGGAAGGCCTAGACTTCCATTGCTTCTTTTTCAAGAACCTTTGAAATTGCCTAGTGAATGCAGGAAAGTCTGCATCTGAATCACAGCTGACTGAACCCTTATCTGAATTTTCAGAACTACCTTCTTCAACTTCCTTAGGAGGAGATGGTGATTTCCTCCTATTCTTTCTAGTGGCTTCAGCATTAAATGCCACAGTCTTTTCTCTATGCTCTCCTCTTGAGTTTCTTTCCTCCTCCTTCCTTACCATAAGTTGCATTTCATAGGATAGCAACTTTCCAAACAGAGTTGGAGGAGATATCTCTGCCAATTTTGCCACTTCTCTTATGGCACAGATCTTTGTATCCCAATCCTTTGATAAGGATCTTAAGAATTTGTCATTCAGTTCATAGGTACTGAAGACTCTTCCATAGGATATTAGCTCATTCACAATTCTATAGAATTTCTTATAGCACTCAGTTATGCTATCAGATTTTCCTTGTCTAAAACTTTCATACTCCTGATTTAGCATAGATTTTTTGTCCAGCCTTACTTCTTCAGATCCCTCCATGTAGACAATCAATGTGTCCCACATCTCCTTGGAGGTCTTGCAGTGAATCAGATTCTGAAATGTTGAATCATCTATGGCACTGACAATGATGTTCTGTGCCCTTTTCTCCATGGTTGCCAAGATGATTTCATCCTTGGTCATTTCAGAATAAGTCTTTGGTGTTTGGATATTTGCATCAAGAACAGATATCTTCATTGGTATGAAGGGGCCTTCCTGTACTGTGATGTAAATCCTTGGGTCAGATGCTTCCATAAACAATCTAACTCTTTCTTTCCAGATCCCAAAGATTTCCTTCTTGCATATGGGTAATTTCATTGACCCTAGCTCCTTATGATTCTCTCCAGAACCCATTTTCTTGATTCTTGAATCTGCCTATCAGATCTACCTCCGACTGTTAAGTCCTTTTTGAGGAACCTCCCTCTGATACCACTTGATAGTTTATCTTTCAAGGCAGCCTAAACACCTAGAGGGGGGGGGGGGTGAATAGGTTCTTCTTCTCTTTCTAAAACTTCTAGACAGAATTCAATTTAATAACTAATATAATAAACACAGCAATCACATAAAACAAAACATCACAGATTGCACTATGTTTTATAGTGGTTCCCCAAGGTCTGGGTACATCCACTTTCCCCCTTCACCTATCTAGCAGTATGCTAGATTCGGCCAAACTTCCACTTATCTCAGATCAATAGATCTTACAACTCAGAACCCAACTGGTTCCTACAACTCAGGCACAACTGCCCTACCTCAGCCTTGCCCCAAGGCCTACAACTCAGAGAATACCCTTCTCCTACACTCAGGCAATCAGCCCTACCACTCAGAGTTCAACACTCCTACACTCAGCCTTTATAACATAGGCTTACAACTCAGATCTGTATAAACAGATCCTACAGAAATATAGAAAAGATTATCTTAATCGTCTTGCCAAAGTTGAGAGAGAAAAGGCAATGACAATTCTTGATCAGCTGATGCAATCAACTATTTCTTAGCCTTCTTCAAAGCTTCTTGAAAATGTACTTAGCTGAGTTGATTCCAAACAGCTTCTTGAGAATCCACTGGTGGATTCTTTCTTCTTCTTCAAATTCTGACTTGATCTCTCTCTATCCAGAACTTTGAATGATTCTTCTGAATTCTAATTAGAACTCTTCTTAGATCTATCCTTAGATAGTCTTCTTAGATCTCCCGGAGAAGATCTTCTTAAGTGCCTAGCAATTTCTTGAAATGAGTAGAATAGTAATCCTTCTCCACTTTCTGATCCAATGTATTTCAAAAGGTCAGTTCTATATGTTGTTGATTGATTTTTCTCCTTCTGAATCTGTCTATTTATAGACATTCTTCATGGTAACCGGCTGATCCGGTTTCTAACCGTTTTCTGACAAGTCTGACAACTTCAGTTAACCGGTGATAACCCACAGCTGTCAAGTCTTCAAACAAGTCCTGTGCCTTAGTCTTGAATCACAAGTTGTTGAAACAGTCTGTCAGAAAGTGTCGAGACAATCTGTCTATTTGTGTCGACATAATTGACTTTGGTGTCGACACAGTCTTCAGTGATGTCGACTAAGTTGCCTTTGAGTCGACACAGCTTCTTCTGCAAATAACTTGATCTTGACTCTTCAGTGTGTCGACACAAGTCCTGTGTGTCGACACAATTGTTGTAGAATCATAACTTTAGTAAGTGTCGACTTAGCCTTCAGGTGTCGACACATTTATTTTTTAACTCTGCTATTATGTGTCGACTTAATCACAATGTGTCGACACATTCTGCTGGTGTCGACTAACTTGAGGTCGACTATTTTCTTCTGTGTCGACACATTCAGATGATGTCGACAATCTTGAGATCGACTATATTCTTCTGTGTCGACACATTCTCCCAATGTTTGAGGTCGACGCTTTTCTTCTGTGTCGACACAATTTCCCAGTATTGTGTCGACTCTTTTCTGTGTCGACACAAATTCCCAGTGTTGTGTCGACTTACTTCTTCTGTGTCGACACTTTTTCCCAGTGTAGTTGTAGACTAACTACTATGTGTCGACACAAATTCCCAGTGTTGTGTCGACTATTTTCTTCTGTGTGTCGACACTGCTTCCTTCGTGTCGACACTTGGACTTAGAATTTTTCTGCATACTTTATCAATTCTCCACCTGCACATGTCAACTTAAAACAACATCAAATACACCTTGATGTATATCATTGAGCTAAGTTGGGCTTCTTCAAATCAGGTACACATTTTCCAATGTACCCAACAGAACACTTCACCCATCCATATAAATAACGGCAGGAGTATCGGCACACCAAGGAATATTTTTAGAAAAAAGGACGCTACTTACATATCTCAAGGGAAAGAACGTCTCAGGTCGTCACCTCTCCAGGTGAGACTTAGGGTCTCGCCCTCCACATTCCGTAGACGGTACCCTCCTGATTTCAATGCTTCTTGTATAATGTACAGACCATCCCAGTTGGGGTTTAGTTTCCCCACGGCGACCGATCTTCCCGCAACATCTACCTTTCTTAGGACCAAGTCCCCCTCCGCGAACTATTTGACCCTAACGTGCTTGTCAAAGTACTTTGCCATTCTTATCTTCACTTCTTCTTGCCAGATGGCTGAGAGGTCACGTAGCTCTTCCACCATGTCCAGGGAGAGTCATAGCTCTTCTTCGTTTTCAGTTCGTCATTCTTCTCATACTTCCTGTACCCCGACCACCTGAGGCGTTTGGACCTTGAACTCTACTAGGAGTACTGTGTAACACCCCAAAACCAATTTGGGAGTTTAGGCTAGGTGACACGTCCTTGTACACGGGCGTGTCCCAGGGCATGTCAAGATGGGTACTCGAGTGGGTCTCGAGTAGGACTCGAGTGGGGCTCGAGTGTGTCTCGAGTGAGGCATATGGCCTGGGACACGGGTGTGTCATAGGGCGTGTCCTTCATTGTGTATGTCCATCACTCGATGCCATTCACTCAATGATCGTTGAGAGGCGACACAGCCAGGGACACGGGTGTGTTCTAGGTCGTGTCTCGCCCGGGTTAGAAACCGGGCGGTGTTGAATGTAGCATACGGCCTGTGACATGGGCATGTCATAGGGGTGTGTTTATTACACGGCCAAGGACATGGGAGTGTGCCTTAGACATGTTCTTCTTGGGGGAGTTGGTCCTGTGTCGATTGAAGGACATGCCCCTTAACACGGGCGTATACCTTGTAACACGAGCGTGTTTAAGCCCGTGTCCTGGTCTGGATTGAGTCGGTTCCTTGCCGCTTAAGGAACACGGCATGTGACACAGGCGTGTCACAGGCCGTGTCAGCCCACGAAAAGTAATTCTAGGGCATATCGTGGCTGTCCATTTCCCTCATCTTGGATCCTGTGGTCCAAGCTTCTTCTTGCTGTTATAAGGCCGTGGATTGAGAGATAAACTCTTATACTTTTTGTTCACTCTCTTTCTAAAGTGAATATAGAGAGGAGAGCAAGAAAGGAAGAAGGAGAAGCTTTACGGCCGCCAGTGGAGCTATAGTGGTCCGACTCGAGATCTGAGGCCAGCGTTGTGGAGGTAAGGTCGTCGCGGTGATTTCCAACCGGCCAGTTTTACATGGCTCCGAAAAGTTCATCAAGGGTAATGATCTCCTTCTTGGACAAGTGAATTACTACTTTATGCATGTGCATGGGATCCTCCACCAAGAGGTGGAAAGCGTAAGCGATTCCAGCGGTTTAGCCTGCATCTAGATCCGGAATAGTGTAGTACGGAATAGGAATGTTGTGTGAAGCCCATTTGGACGGGTAGCCTAGATTGGTGATGCTGCGATCCTGAGAAGACTCCGTTTATAAACCAATTAGTTTGCGGAGATTGTGAGGACGCTGGTAAATCGTGGTGAGGAAGCTTTGCATAGCTCCTTTGGTTGTATGCTCTGCACGAGCTGAGTGATGGATTGGAAGGCGGCACTGTGTGCCTTTGATATGGGAGAGGATCGATGAGTAGTAACACAGATGTGCGGTTTCACGAGCTTGTTATTCTAGATCTTGTGTTATGCGAGGTTACTTAGTAGCAATGCAGATGTGCGGTTTCACGGGCTTGCTACTTTAAAGATCTAGAGGTACTGTGTACATGCGTTGTGAGTGGTCGATTGGTGGCAATGCAGAGGCGGTTTCCCAGGCTTGCAACACTATGAGGGTAGGTCGACCCTTAATGCTCACGAGTTGCCATTAGGTGATCGCCTCTGAGTGAGTTGGGTGCGTGAGGCCTCCGACATGTGTTTGGAGGCTGATGCCCGACCAACAAGCTAAGAAATTCAAACTGGTGGTGGTACCTAGAGGATTTCGGTACACCATAATCGTTCCCTGAGTGCACGGAGTGTCTTGCACTAAGGCCGGCGTTTGTGATGATATTGTGTGTTGATATATATATTGTGATTGCACGATATGCAGGGAAGGAACCACTGCCGCGGGTAAGGGGTAGGGTCGTTATAATTGGTAAGCTAAATGCTGACCATTGCTTTGTTTATCACCCTTGGGGTGGACGTCCATATGCAAGTGTTGCGGACTGAAGCCCTCGCTTTTGCTGTTGTTTGTAGGCCCTCGAAGGCCGTGCAAAGAATTGGATTTCATGTGTGGCCGGCCTGCGTGCCGATGTATTAAACCACCTTTTGTAAAGTGAAACTTGTAAGGACTTAAGGCTATGAGCGGTGTGTGCTTGTATAAATTACTGGTATTTTATATTAATGTGATCTTTATATAGTAGTGGACATTCATTGGTTGAGTTCTTACAATTAATAAGCTTCAGCTAGAATGCTCTGGGTTAGGGTGCAATGGTATTTTGGTATTAACCTGTGACCTCGCCGTCTATTTGTGGCATATAGTGTGGGGACCCGGCTGGACCTTCTATTATATGTCATTTAACGGGTGGAGTCGTTACATTTACTATGGAGTTCTTTTAACTCTCATCACCAATTGAGCTACAGCTCAATTAGTGATGAGAGTTGAAAGAACTCCATAATTAAGCGTGCTCGGGCTGGAGTAGTACTGGGATGGGCGACTTCCTGGGAATTCCCCGTGGTGAGCGCTTGACTATCGAGTTTGCCTCATCAAAGGGAGGTTGTGGCCACCAACAACCCGCTTGTGGAGGGAGAGGGGTTGGGGTGCTTGGGCTGCAGCCCAGTAGCAGTGCCTAAAGCGGAGCCGTGACACTATCACGTTGGATTGTCTAGGGTCATTACATACTGACTCGCACCCATGGGAGAGCTTGAAGGGGGTCTCCCCTATAGCCGTGTTGAGAGTGGTCCTTAGGGCCCAAAGAGTTGGGGGAGCTGCTCCACCCAGCTACCCTTAAAAATTTCAACTTTTTTCTTCAGGAGGTTCACTATGATTTTGTTTGCCACCTCCACCTGCCCGTTACTCCTAGTGTGATGTACCGAGGCATATCTGAGATTAATCCAAAGCTACCCGCAGAAGCTGATGAATTCGATGCTGGAAAATTGAGGTTCGTTGTTCGTGACAATGGCTTGCGGCAACCCGTACCGGCAGATGATCTCCCCCCTATCAAATATCCTAATAACCTGGAGGTCACATTAGTCAGCGCCTTCACCTCCAACCACATAGAAAAATAATCAATCATGATAAGCAAAAACCTCCTCTAGCCACTGGTGTGGGGGAAGGGCCCTACCAAGTCCATTCCCCAGATGGCAAAGGGCCAGGGGGCAGTAATACTTCAGAGGCAGTGGGTCGACTGCAGCTTGAGAGGGGCAAATAACTGACACTTGTGGCACTTCTTTGCAAACTCGGTTGCATCGTGGCCCAAGGTGGGCCAGAAATACCCTTGTCTGACGATCCTTTCTTCCAGTGTCAGACTCCCAGAGTGACCAACGCACTCCCCAGAGTGGACTTCCTCCAAGATCCTATAGATCTCCCTCTCAGCCATGCACCGTGCCAACATCCCTGAGAGGGTCTTTCAGTACAGCTGCCCATCGCGAATGAGGTAGTATGCATACTTATACTTGAATTTCTTTCTATTTATCCCTTCCGGATACTCTCCTATTGTGAGGAAGGTTACGAATGGATCCATCCACGAGGGGTGTTGATCCACCTCTATTAGCTCTCCTTCTTCGATGGAAGGGCGGAATAGGTCGGTGATTGTACCCCCCGCTCAGGGACCATGCTTCGCCAGCTGATCAACCTGCTCGTTCCCCTCCCTGTGTACGTGTCGGAAGGAAAAGGTCTGGAACATGCCGATGAACCCCTTTACTTTTGCTAAGTACAACTGGATAGTAGGCTCCCTTGCCTCAAACTCTCCATTGATATGGGAGGCCAACACCATGGAGTCAGTGAGTACCTCCACATCATGCACCCCAACACTCTGGCATGGCGCAACCCTGCGATCACCGCCTCATACTCGGCTTGACTGTTTGTGATCGAAAAATACACTTCCACCGTCTGCTCAATCCTTTTCCCCTGGGTAGTGACTAAGATGACCCCCACTCCAAAGGAATGCCTCCCTAAAGCACTGTCTTCCATCACCTTCCAGGGAACCGGGTAAGTGAGCTTCGCCTCCGCCACCTCGACCACATAGTTAGCCAAAAAAATTAGCTATTACATGGGCCTTGATTTACAGGCGTGGGACAAATGAGATGCCAAACTCACTTAGTTCCACCGACCACTTGGTCAACCGGCCCGAGTGCTCCACTCGCTTAAAGATGTTTCGGAGGGGGTAGTTAGTCACCACTCGGATTGGGTGTGCCTGGAAGTAAGGCCGGAGTCTCCGAGCCGAGATGACGAGAGCAAAGGCTAGCTTCTCCAAGATGGGATACCGAAGCTCCTCCTTCCTCAGGACCCGTGAAAGTGAGGGTAAAATCTATCTAACTCTAGAGGGGGTGAATAGAGTTTGTTCAAACAAGTTTCACAGGTTTTTAAAATATCAGCATATATAAAATTTAATTTATACTATAGTGTAGAGTGCTAGAAAATAATTAAAGAAGCAAGAAACTAAGAGCACAGCACATAACAACAATCAAACAAACAATCCAGAAGACACAAGGAAATATAGTGGTTCCCCAAAACCTGGGTACATCCACTCTTCTACCACCCTTGGTAGGAATCCACTCAGGATGAGTTGATCAGGTGTCCTGACACCAATGAGCTTTTGTTAAGGTGCTCAAAAACCAAAACTGGATTTTTTGATAAGGTGTCTTGCCACCACTGAGTTTTGACAAGGTTCTCAGAACCAGACAGAACTTTTGAAGGGAGTTCAAGAACCCTTTTACAGCAGGAAAATAAAAAGGAAAAGGAAATGAAGTTGTCTTCTCTGTTCTCAAATCAAATGAGAGAAGACTAGTGGATCTTTGTTGTCAAAGCTCCCCCTGAGATCTAGACTAGTTCAGGAAAAGAAGCTTTGCTCTAGGGTGATAGGTCTTCAGAATTTTGATCTCCAACAAAAGATTGTTTCAGCAAGAAAGCTGAAAGATGAGGTGTCTGGAGTTCTTGAAATGAAGTTGTGAACACTTTTCAGTAAGCAAGAAGATTTTTATGTCACAGTTCTTCTATTGTTCTTTTGCTATCAGTGTTCTGTATTCTGTGTATTCTCCTTGTGATTGAAAAAGGAAGATCTTATTCTCTGAAAATTCTTTGTCCAAAGTAGCCGTTGGCAGTCATAAATGTCTTCCATAAAGAGTCTTGTCTTCTAGAGGAAAGTCCAGCAAACATTCTCTGAATAATACCTTGAAACTTGCTCCAGAATAAAGACAAACGGCTGGCAGATCTTCTTATCATAAATGCTGATAATATTCAAAAACATTCCAAAGAATAACAGCATTTGAATCCTTAAATGCGTCGATCTCTCAGAAGAATCGTCGATTTGAGCTCTACGATCGTCGAACTGAGCTCAGAGATGAAATGAGATAAAGCAGACAGAAAAGGTCGAACTGAGCTCGAAGATCGTCGACCGGAGTTCGACGATTTAGCAGAACGGGCTGAAGGCAAATAGTCGATCTGAGCTCGAAGATCGTTGACCTGAGTTCGACGATTTATCGAAGTTGAGCTCAGAGAGCGTCGAATGGAGTTCGACGATTCGTCGACCTGAGCTCGACGAAAATTGCCTTAGACTTAGCTCTTCAACCTTGATCTTGGAATGGTCCTGGGGGCAGCTTCAAACCTAAGTTCTAAGCCCTAGACTCACTCTAGTGTTGACCTTCACAACTATACAACTAGGTCAACCTGGTTTCCTAAGACAACCATAGTGATCCTTACCCAAATTAGTAATAGGGTGTTCCAACAATCTCCCTCTATTTGGGTTAGGATTACTATTTACAAATAACATTAGGAAATGAATAAGCATTCATACAAAAACAAGAGCTAACCAAGCAAAGATATAGTAGCAAGCAGATCACAGAGAAAGAGCAGCAATTATCCAGAGGTGGATGAATGTTTAGCTTACACAATTTTACTTCTTCTCAGTTCCCTTTTTAAACAAAATTTCTCTATTAGGATTCAGGGTTTCTTTCTTTGATCTTCTGTCATCCTCTGCACCTAGAGAAGTTTAAGATCTTGGCCTTGGAACTATAGCCTCTGGGTGCAGTTTCATGTAGTCTTCTGGGTTGAAAAACTTTCTTGAAGCATATCTTTCCAATTCTTTCTTCCTTTGATCTGATAAAGTTGTTATATTGGAGATGTCCATGCCGTGCTCTCTGGCTTTCTTTAGTTGATCAAGAGCAGCTAGCTCTTTCATTCTTGCTGTCCAGGATAGAGGATTGTTCTCAGGATCCTCAAAAGGAACAGGAGGTTCATACCTATTGAGAGATTCAAAAGCAGGAGGAGTCCTGGAAACAACTGTGTCTTTCAGCCTGTAAGGGAAAGGTCCTGAAGTAGAGTCAGTGTGGCCTTGTCCTTCCCTTTGATAAGATCTTTGTCCTCTCTAATTTCCTCTGTAATGACCCCTTCTGGATTGATATCCTCTTTGATGTTGTCCCCTTTGATAGTATCTTGGATATGATTGGGAGGAGCTTTGCCTTGAAGCTGGAGCTTGAGGGGCTGAGCCTGATCCAGAATCTGGAGGAGGAGGAGGAGGAGGCTGATATTGTGACGATCCTTTTTCATATTTATCATGCTTCCTTCTCTTCTTCATAGCTTTCAGTTGATTCTTGGAGTATTGCATCCATGGCTCAGAAATGGGGCAATCATGCAGAATGTAGTAGGGAATATCATTGGAGTCTTTTGCTTTAGCTGGAGGAACTGACATCATGGCTTTGCTTCTAGCTTTCCTCTTCTTGGCAATGGTATTGGCAGAGTCATCTGATTCAGTCTTGAATTGGTCACTATCTGAGCTTTGTGGTCTGTCATACAGATCATCAATGCTTTTCAAGTACTTTTTTTGTAGCTTTAACTTATCAGAAGTCAGAGCAGGAGCAACAGCAGCAGCAGACACTTGAGCAAGAGCAGGCATAGCAGCAGGTGTGGGATCTTCTAGGTAGGAAGCAAGTTCTTCATCAGCAGTTTCATCAGCAACAGTTACTGGAATCATCTCTATATCTTCAGCAGCAGCAGCAGCAGTTTCAACAACAGGAGGCACAATGGCCTTAGTAGCAGCATCAGGAATATCCACAGCCTTCCAGGAATTGATATAGGATTCCATGTGGCTGGGATCACAAACAGATACAGGCACAATGGCCTTAGACAGATCTTCAGTGAGAGGTACTGGCAGAAAGCTGAAATGAACTGTATCAAATTGAGATAGCAGGATCTGAAGATTTAGTGCAAAAGCACATCCCCTACTTTCTGAGTGAGCAGGAGCTGGAGCTGGAGCAAAAACAGGAGCATCCACTGGCACATCCACTTCTTCATAAAGCATCTCCCCCTGCCTTGGTTCAAGGAGAGCTGAATCAAGGCACCCAGTAGAAGGGATTGCCTGGGAGGAGGAAAAGGAGGAAAGCTTGGTAGACAGCTCCTGAACTTGTTTCAGGAGTGGAGCCAGGGAAGTCTCCAACAGAGATGTCAGCCTGGGAGCTAGCAACTCATAAAGTCTGTCTGCCAACCTTGGAAGATCTACATGCTCAAGTGGGGCTTGAGCAGAGGTATGAGTAAAGGTAGATGGAGGGATGTTGGCTGGAGCTGAAGGTGTGGAGGTAGGTGGAGTAGGAATGGATGGCTCTGAGGATGGAATGGTGCAGATAGAGAAGGTGGAGGTGGAGATAGGTGAAGCAAGAGAGGGGGTGAAGGATGGTTGGGAAAGAATGTCATTAAGCATTTGTTGAAAAGAGGAGGTAGAGGGTGGCTCAGGAGGAGTGGAGGGGGAATTATCCATGAAGGAATCATCTACAAGGGAAAAGGATGGTAGGGTGAAGGTTGAATAAGAGAAGAGAGGATGGAATTCCTCTGAGGTGGATACTGGAGGGGATGAAACTGGTGAGGAAATGGTAATTGGGGATGATATGGTTATGGTTGTGACTGGTGGTGAGGAAGAAATGGCTGGGGTAGATACAGCTGGAGGAGGAAGAGAGGCAGGCAACACTTCTGCTGGTGGAGTGACTGAAGCAGTCCTTGTGCCTGAAGGAAGTGGTGCAGTAGCTCTTGTAGGGTTGATTATTTACCTGTCCCATTTGCTGAATAGGGCACAGGAGAGCCTCTTGGATGCATTGATGAACATCCCAGAGGAGGTTAACAGTTCAGGGCATCTGTAGTGCAGATAGACCCCTAAGATTCTCCCAAAACTCACAGCAGTCTTATTTATCTTCTTCTTAATCAGGTTGAAGAAGATTGATCCCCAATCAAGGTGTTTCTTATCGACTAAAGCTCCCATCAAGCAAAGTTGATATCTAGAGATGGTGTCATGAGCTGAGTGCTTGGCCAACAGCACTTTCCCAACTACATCAGCCAGGAATTGATATTCCAGAGACAGATTTTTCTTTAAAAGTTTGTTAGGGTTGACAGCATTGTGACCCATTCGATTAAGCATTGAATCATAATCTTCTCCAGATAATTCAATAGAATCTTCTCCAGTACTAAGTTGAAACACATCTGTTAAGAGAGCCGGTGATAGATGTACCTGAGTCCCTTTAATGATGCCGACGACAGAGTTCTCAGTCTCGTCTGTCGTTGTAAACCACCACTCTTTGATCTCTTCTGAAGCAATCTTCATCTGGGTAGTCATTATTTGGATCAACTGTTGTTCTCTGAACAGATTGAGAATATCCTTGAAGCGCTGATCGCTTCCATCAAACGAGTTTATATCAATGTCAAATCCTGTGTCAAATTTCATCTTAGAGATAGCAGCACTGGATTCAGCCATTTGCACCTGCAACAGAAAACCAAACGCGACCAAGTGTAGAGGATTTGGAGGGAAAACGAAGAAAGTTGCAGAGTATGAAAGCGCAAAAGGAGAACGACGGCAGAAGAAATGATTTTATATTAGGGTTCGACGGCGAAACGGAAAATCGTTGAGCTCAGTTCGACGAAGCGTCGAACTCAGCTCGACGATTTGGGCTACAGAAGGAATCTGAAGAGACGTCAATATCGTCGATCTCCGTTCGACGATGTTGAAAAGCGTCGAGCTCCGCTCGACGGCCTCTGAACAGAAGGAGAGAAAGCCAAGATCTAGCGAAGGCTCTGAACTCAGATCGACGACTTCGGGAACGTCGATCTCTGGTCGACGATTTTTTTTAGAAAATCGTCGATCTTCGTTCGACGATTTCTGGGAAAATGTCGAGAGCAGTTCAGAGACAAAACTTATTCTACAGACACAAAAAGAATTGATTTTTAGCCTAGTCTTGGTCTGTTTTAGCTTTTCAAAATCTTGTAATTTAATTTAGGCTTCCTCCATCTAACATGCCTAACTGATTTATGAAGAAACTGTGTTTCTTTTCATCCAAGGGCTTGGTGAAAATATCTCCCCTTTGCAAATCAGTAGGTATATATTGAAGTTCTTTTTTGTTTTTCTCTATATTATCCCTTAGAAAGTGATGCCTAATCTCTATATTATTTGTCCTACTATAGAGGACTGGATTTTGTGCTATAGAGATAGCACTAGTATTATCATAGAAAATTTTTGACTTCTCTAAGTTGTAACCATAGTCTAGAAGCTGATTTTGTATCCACAATATTTATGAGCAACAACTGCCTGCAGCCATATACTCAGCTTCAGCAGTTGAAGTTGACACAGATGTTTGCTTCTTACAAAACCAGGAGACAAGTCTGTCACCAAGAAACTGACATGTTCCACTGGTGCTTTTCCTGTCTATTCTGCATCCAGCATAATCAGCATCTAAGAATCCAGTTAATTCAAATCCTGAGTCTTTTGGATACCAGAGTCCTAGATTTGGACAACTTTTTACATACCTAAGAATCCTTTTAACTAGAGTTAGGTGTGACTCTCTAGGGCTAACTTGGAATCTAGCACATATGCATGTAGCAAACATTATATCTGGCCTACTGGCTGTAAGGTACAATAGAGAGCCAATCATTGCTCTATATGTTGTCTGATCAACTGGTTTCCCATGTTCATCAGCATCCAATACAGCATTGGTAGGCATGGGTGTTTTCATACAAGATGCCTCAGACATACCAAATCTCTTAACCAATTCTTTAGCATACTTGGTTTGGGAAATAAATATGCCCTCAGCATGCTGTTTTACTTGCAATCCTAAGAAGAAGGAGAGCTCACCCATGCTACTCATTTCAAATTTGGAATGCATTAGGTTGGAAAACTTTCTGCACAAGTTTGAATCAGTAGATCCAAATATGATATCATCTACATAAATTTGTACTAGTAGGGTGTGGGACTTATGGGTTCTAATAAAAAAGAGTTTGGTCTACTCTCCCCCTAACAAAATCATTTTCCAGAAGAAAGCATGCTAGGGTCTCATACCATGCTCTAGGAGCTTGCTTGAGACCATATAATGCTTTATGCAATTTGAAAACATAATCAGGGTGAGTTAGAGAGATAAAACCTGGAGGTTGTCTAACATAGACTTCCTCTTTGATGTCCCCATTGAGAAATGCACTCTTCACATCCATCTGATAGACCTTGAAGCCTTTGTGAGCAGCATAAGCTAGAAATATTCTGATGGCCTCTAACCTTGCAACTGGTGCAAAGGTCTGGTCATAGTCTATTCCTTCTTGTTGAGAGTAGCCTTGAGCAACTAGCCTTGCCTTGTTTCTGACAATAATTCCTTGGTCATCCAGCTTGTTTCTGAAAACCCACTTTGTTCCAATAATGGAATGATCCTTTGGCTTAGGCACTAGTTCCCAAACCTTATTCCTTTCAAATTGATGCAACTCCTCTTGCATTGCAATGATCCAGTGTGGATCTTGCTCTGCATCTTGAATGGATTGAGGTTCAACTTGAGATAGGAAGCAAGTGTGCATCAGGTTCTGATTGACCTGATTTCTGGTTTGCACACCAGCTGAGATCTCTCCAATTACTTGGGTGATTGGATGATCTCTTGTTGTTACTAAATCAACAGGGGGTGTTGATTGTTCACTAGCCTGTGTTGTTGTCTCCTCTAGTGGAACAACAACTGGCTCTTCAGGATGATTTTCTTCAAGATGTTACACTTCTTCATCATCACTGCTTTCATTCTTTTGCTGAATAGGTTGAGAAGTTGTATCCTCTTCTTTAACCTGTAATCTGTCCATGCTTTCTGATATAAATTGTACCTGCAAAGGTTCTTTGGTAGAAGTAGACTTCTCCTTATAACACATGTTAGTTTCATCAAAAGTAATATGAACAGACTCTTCAATTTTACAAGATGATTTGTTATAAACCCTATAAGCCTTGTTGATCATGGAGTATCCCAGAAACACTCCTTCATCAGCTTTAGCTTGGAATTTTGCTAGATGTTTCTTGTCATTGTTGTGAATATAACAAATACAGCCAAAAATTTTAAAATAATTTACCTTAGGTTTCTTCCCTTTGAGCAATTCATAGGGAGTATTGACCTTTAGTTTATGTATCAGGCTTCTATTTAATACATAGTTGGAGGTGTTCACTGCCTCAGCCCAAAAGGATAGAGGTAGGTGAGCATCTGTCAACAATGTAGTAGCAGATTCAATTAGGGTTCTATTTTTCCTTTCAGCTACCCCATTTTGTTGAGGAGTTCTAGGAGCTGAGAAAGTATGCCTGATCCCTTCACTTTGACAGAACTCTTGCATGAGAAGAGAATCAAACTCTGTCCCATGATCACTTCTGATCAGGGCAATGTGAGTGTTGAACTCAATCTGAATGCATTTGAGAAAATCTGTCAAACACTTGAAATTATCAAACTTCTTCCTCAAAAAGAATACCCAAGTGAATCTTGAGAAGTCATCTACAACCACTAAAGTATAGGACTTCTCTCCTAAGCTTTGTACTGTGATGGGTCCAAAAAGATCCATGTGCAACAGATACAAAATCCTAGGTGAATCACTCTTATTAAGTGACTTAAAGCTATTTTTAGTTTGCTTGCCTAATTAACAAGCCTTGCAGAGTCCTTTCTTCTTGTAGGAGCCAGAAGGTAGTCCTCTAACTAGGTTGTCCTTGGAGAGCCTAGCAATGGTTCTAAAGTTAAGATGTTCTAGTCTCTTATGCCACAAAATATTAGGCTTAGATATGGAATTGAATAAACAGATATCTACTTTAGAAGAAAGAAAATCTACTAAGTAAATGTTACCTGTCCTTTTACCTGTTAACACTGTTGTGTTGTCTTCTGATTTGATCTTGCACAGGGATTTATTGAATGTCACCTTGTATCCTTCATCATATAGTTGACTGATACTTATCAGATTGTGCTTCAGTCCTTCTACATATGCCACCTTCTTAAAAGTTACTGAGCCTATCTGAGCAGCACCATATCCTTTGGTTTGGCCAAAATTTGAATCACCAAAAATCACTTTGGGTCCAAGTTTGGTTATGAAGGATGATAGGTTCTCCTTGTTCCCTGTCATGTGCTTTGAGCACCCACTATCGAGATACTATTGTTGGTTAGATACTGGATAGGTCTTCACCTGCACATGAGCAGCTTATTTGTTTTTGACCCAGTTAACCTTGGGCCTAGGCTGATATCCTTTGAATTCAGAAATAAAAGACATCCCAGGTTGACTCTTATAGCCTTCAGGATGGTATCTCCTAGGAGGTACTATCCATTCAGTATAGGGGTTAAAGCCTTGGGATGTGGGACCTCTAGGATTGAATCTAGATGTGCTATTGAAGGAATGTTCACAGACCTGATCTCTGTTCGACGATCGTCGAGCTGAGGTCGACGATCTTGGGTTAGATCGTCGATCTCTGTTCGAAGATCGATTATACTGAAGTTCAGAGTTTGGATATCATCGAGCTGAGGTCGACGATCTGTGGTTAGATCGTCGAGCTCTGTTCGACGATCGTCGAGCTCTGCTCGACGCAATCTATTGAACTGAATTTTTCTCTGACAGATCTGCATTCTTCCTAGCTACCTCTATTACTCCCTTTCCTTTGTCAGAGACAAATTTGATTGGAGTTGTTAATATTATAGGTTGGCTGGATGAGGCACCCAAGCCCAGTGGACTGTTGAATCTAGAGTTAACTGTGCTTGTAATGTCCATCAGTCTGATACTTCTCCCATTTAGGGATTCTTCAAACTTTTTAGCTCTTGACAGTTCACTTTTCAATGAAGCTATCTCCTCCCTACAGCATTCTAACTCATCAGAGAGTTTGAGGTTATTTGAGTTCAGGACATTGTATTCAGATAATTTATTTCTGAGAGAGATTATCTCTTTTTCAGATCTTAGTAAATCCAAGCACAATGTCTTAAATTCATTTTTGAAGTCCTCAGAATTAAAATCAAAAGAGCTAATTACCTGATCTTCCTCTGGTTGATTTTCTGAATCTGAATCTGATTCTTCATCAGAGTTTTGCTGTGAGGCATTGATAGCCATCATGTAGAATTCTTTCTCATCACCATCATCTTCATCATCACTGGAGCTAGATGAAGTTTAAGAATCTTCTTCTGTCTCACTCCATGTCTCAGCAACAAAACCCTTCCTTGTATTTTTGTTCCTACTAGAGGAGGCTTTGTCTGAGCTGTTCTTTTTGAAATCTTTTTCTTTTCTTCTTTCTCTTCTATCCTTTCTGTCCTTGTTCTTGTTCTCTGGACAATCAGGCACAATGTGGCCTGGTTTCCTGCAACCAAAGCATATGATTTCTTTGTTATTATTATTTGACTTATCATACCTTGGTTTGTCATGTCCTTTGTATGGCCTTTTTCTGAAGTCTTTTCTGGCTAGCTTGTAAAATCTTTTGGCCAGTAGGCTGAACAATTCCTCATTGCCTATGAGTTTTTCTTCAGGCTGATCTTCAATGGCTTTGAAATCTATTGAATTCTCTTTCCTTGAGGCTGGTGAAGCAGCCTTCTGTTCTTCCTCTCTGTTCTTGATAAGCAGCTCATAAGATTTGAGCTTGCCGAGGAGAGTTTCAGTAGTGATTTCATTTACACTTCTGGCATCTTTGATTGGCCAGATTCTTGAATCCCAAGTACTTGGGAAGCACATTAGGATCTTGTCATTAAGCTCAGTCAATGAGATTTCTTAATCCAAGGTCCTTAGCTCATTGACAATCAGACTCAATCTGTTGTACATATCTGCTACTGACTCAGTCTCTCCTTTCTTGAAATTCTCATATTGGGTTATGAGGTGAGATCTCCTGTCTTTCCTTTCATCAGCAGACCCTGAGACAATTTCAGAGAGCTTGTCCCAAATTCCTTTGGCTGAGTTGCAGTCAGCTACTTTCTGAAATATCTCATCAGACATTGTCTGAGCTAAGATGTTCATGGCCTTTGCATCTGCAGTTTTCCATTTCTTTATGTCTGCATCTGTTCCTGAGGGAGGTGGAAGAGCATTTGTGCTTGAGCTTGCTGGTGGACTTGGACAAACTGTCAAGACAGAATTGAAAATATCTTCACCAATAGAATTCATGTATAATTTAATCCTTGCCTTCCAAAGTGCAAACTTAGATAGATTGCACACTGGAGGTCTAGTGCTTGCATAATCCTTGTTCTGTGCCATGTCTTAGAGTAATATATATATAAAAAGAAATAACCCTCTTAAAAGATAGATTTTATCAAGGATCACTTGGTTCAGGTGTTAGCCTGTATGAGCAATCAACCTCCCTCTGATACCAATTGAAAGTGAGGGTAAAATCTATCTAACTCTAGAGGGGGGGGGGGGGGCGTGAATAGAGTTTGTTCAAACAAGTTTCACAGGTTATTAAAATATCAGCATATATAAAATTTAATTTATACTATAGTGTAGAGTGCTAGAAAATAATTAAAGAAGTAGGAAACTAAGATCACAGCACACAGCAACAATCAAACAAACAATCCAGAAGACACAAGGAAATATAGTGGTTCCCCAAAACCTGGGTACATCCACTCTTCTACCACCCTTGGTAGGAATCCACTCAGGATGAGTTGATCAGGTGTCCTGACACCAATGAGCTTTTGTTAAGGTGCTCAAAAACCAAAACTGGATTTTTTGATAAGGTGTCTTGCCACCACTGAGTTTTGACAAGGTTCTCAGAACCAGACAGAACTTTTGAAGGGAGTTCAAAAACCCTTTTACAGCAGGAAAATAAAAAGGAAAAGGAAATGAAGTTGTCTTCTCTGTTCTCAAATCAAATGAGAGAAGACTAGTGGATCTTTGTTGTCAAAGCTCCCCCTGAGATCTAGACTGGTTCAGGAAAAGAAGCTTTGCTCTAGGGTGATAGGTCTTCAGAATTTTGATCTCCAGCAAAAGATTGTTTCAGCAAGAAAGCTGAAAGATGAGGTGTCTGGAGTTCTTGAAATGAAGTTGTGAACACTTTTCAGTAAGCAAGAAGATTTTTATGTCACAGTTCTTCTGTTGTTCTTTTGCTTTCAGTGTTCTGTATTCTGTGTATTCTCCTTGTGATTGAAAAAGGAAGATCTTATTCTCTGAATATTCTTTGTCCAAAGTAGCCGTTGGCAGTCATAAATGTCTTCCATAAAGAGTCTTGTCTTCTAGAGGAAAGTCCAGCAAACATTCTCTGAATAATACCTTGAAACTTGCTCCAGAATAAAGACAAACGGCTGGCAGATCTTCTTATCATAAATGCTGATAATATTCAAAAACATTCTAAAGAATAACAACATTTGAATCCTTAAATGCGTCGATCTCTCAGAAGAATCGTCGATCTGAGCTCTACGATCGTCGAACTGAGCTCAGAGATGAAATGAGATAAAGCAGACAGAAAACGTCGAACTGAGCTCGAAGATCGTCGACCGGAGTTCGATGATTTAGCAGAACGGGCTGAAGGCAAATAGTTGATCTGAGCTCGAAGATCGTCGACTTGAGTTCGACGATTTATCGAAGTTGAGCTCAGAGAGCGTCGAATGGAGTTCGACGATTCGTCGACCTGAGCTCGACGAAAATTGCCTTAGACTTAGCTCTTCAACCTTGATCTTGGAATGGTCCTGGGGGAAGCTTCAAACCTAAGTTCTAAGCCCTAGACTCACTCTAGTGTTGACCTTCACAACTATACAACTAGGTCAACCTGGTTTCCTAAGACAACCATAGTGATCCTTACCCAAATTAGTAATAGGGTGTTCCAACAACCCGACTCACATAATATATGGGGAGTTGCTTATTCCCCTCTTCCCGAACCAGGACGGAGCTCAAGGCCTCTACTATGACCCCAATATACAAAGACAAGTCCTCCCCCTCCTTCTGCCCTTGGAGCAGGGGGGCCTGAGTCAATTGCTTCTTCAGAGCCTGGAATGCCTCCTCGCACCCCTCGGTCCACTCGAACTTCTTTCCCCCTCTCATCGTGTAACGTCCTGATTCACGCTAGGCCCCTCGTACATGCTTCTCAGTCAGGAGAGCTAACTTGGGCCTAGAGAATGCATGAGAATAGGTTTACACTCGTGTGGAAAAGAGAAATTGGTCCAGAATAGGACACGGGTAGAGACACAGGCGAGTCCCTACCCGTATGCATCGAGTATAACTGGAGAGCCGTTGAGTGGAACTTGACAGGGCGTGTCCCAAGAAGAACATGGGTAGCGACACGGGCATGTCCCGATCCGTGTCGAGAGGCGTTGAGTGGAACTCGACAGGGCCTGTCCCGAGAAGGACACCGGTAAAGACACGAGTGTGTCCTGATATAAATAAATCATCTCACGGACTACAATCCGAATAGGCAAGTGTACATATAGTTTTATAGTATAGTGATATAAATGAATCAAGGTCGTATAAAAACTCGGCGCAGGCAAGTACTATTACTCACAATGACTCTATTATCCAACAAAACGATTGTTGAGTTTCGAGAATAAAAAGTAACAAAGCGTAATTAAAAGAGAAATAAAATATTGCGAAAGAGTGCTCGATCGACGATTCACTTTGAAATAAAATAACAGAATAAATTAGTTTAACATTTGCAATTTTATTAAGACCGCGACGGATACGAAAATAAGAAATTATCTCGCTAGAGCATTAAATATCCTAACTTCTAGACGTTTTGACCAAAATCTCTTTGCAAATCAAAAGGCCTAAAGTCGCATTATCGAGGTGGCCCGCACTATTTGATTTGACTCCAATACGGAGGATTTACTTCGTCCTATCTCTAGGATTGCGTGCAACTCCTTCCTTCCTTGAGTGATCTTTCACATTCAAGAGCCTCTCGGCTACTCAAATATGAGATCGGAATCTACTACCGTATACTAGAAATACGGAGTCGATATGAAATAAATCAAGGTCGAATAAAAAAAACACAAATACAAACAAAAAAATTAAAGATACGTTATTTCATCGCAAAGTTCATCGCGATTGGGCACAAAAAGAACTAGCTAAGCATTATATAGAGAGAAAATAGAAGAAGAGAAACACGAATATTCAATAAAAAAAGAAAATAAGAGTACATAACAAGACTAAGATGAACTATTACATGAAGAAATAAGAAAAGACAATATGAAAGAAATACAACACCTGGAAAATTCTCTAACTCTTCCAACCTCCCCAATGCTTGAGGCAAGGCTTCCTTTTATAGATGAAGGGGAAGGTTCTAGATGGAGGTGGAAATTATGGGACACAAAGTGGTGGCCGGCCCTTGCATGGAGAAGGGGTGCATGATTGGTTTAAATGAGGGGGAGAGAGAAAGGCTAAGTGTAATGAATTTTCATTTTAGAAAATAAAAAGGAACAAAATAAATATAAGAGGGGGAATGGATGGATTTAAATGAGAATGAGAGAGGGGGAAAGAGGAGTGAATGAGAAATAAAGAAGAGAGATGGGAGGAGTGGCCGACCAACACATTGATGGGGAGGTGCATGCATGGAATTTAATCATGGGAAGATGGAAGGAGGGAGGTCGTCCATGCATGGGCCATGCATGGGCCGATATATGGAGGGCCATGCATGATGGGCTTGATATTTTGTGGGCTCCGGCTGCTACATGGAGGGATCAGGTTGTGCTTTGAAGGAGGCTTGAGCTACACCATCATCATTGTTCGGGCTGCTTGGTAAAGGGGCTCAGGTTGCATGGTGTGGGCTGGCCGAGTTGCATCAAGGAGGGGCTGCTTGTGTTGGCTGCTACATGGTAGTGATGGTGACGATAACATTGAACATTTTATTATTCTCCATCGTAATGAGCGCGACCGCAACAACATTCCTACAAAAATAATCAAAACATAAATATGTGAGATAAAATAAAAATATAAGATTTATTAACTAAAACAAAAATGATCTTTATAAATATATAGTAAAATTATACTAAAAATTATAATAAAAATACCTATAAATTATACTCATCAAATACCCCCATGCTTAGGCTTTTGCTATTCCAGAGCAATAGTATGAGAAATATTTATAAGACATTTAAAAAATTTTCAATTGAAATAAAAATTTATTTACACCAAGATCAAGCCAAAAATAAAATTTAGGGATTTACGAATTAAGTCCTAAATTATGGAATTAAAGTGAAAAGAGAGAAATATTTAGCCAAAAATTCTCTAATAAATTAACTAGCACTCAAAATTGAGTAAATTTCAAACAAGGTTAGATTAAAATTATAAAAACCATAACTTAAAAGAAACTTAAGGAAGAATGCAACCTACTACTTATGCTCTCCCAATATTTTAATTTAAAATCTAAGACAATAATATTGGCTAAGGGGTTTGGGGAGGAAAGCAACATGAAGAGGTCTTTGATTGGAGGTGATCATCATTATTTTTTTTCAGACCCCACAAATTTTTTTTAAAATAAAATATATATGTAATACCAGAAAATGATAGGCTAACATCCTATCACTTCCCACGACATATATGAACTTTTAATTCCTCTCTTCATCTGGGTTGCATATGTTTACCAGAGAATAAGGAACTAACATCTCCTTATTCCCATGACATATAATCTAACAATATAAAGAAAAAGGAAGGGGTTAAACAAAATTTTAGAAAATAAACTAAAATACTAGAGAGCAACTAATAGTAGATTGATATTTCCTAAGAATCTAAAAGCATGATGTAATAATAATTATAATCCAAAATTGTTAAGCAAAGTTACTACAAAATTGAAACTATTAAAATAAACGAGAAAAAGAGCTAAATAAATTACTCTAAGCAAATTAAAAAAATATGATAATTCTCAAAACTAAATCACTAAATATTAGATTTAACTAAATATGACGAAATAAAAGATTAGCAAATCAAAAATAGTAAAAATGCTTATAAATAAACTCAAACAAAATTTCTGAAAACAACAAAAACACTAAGCAAGGGGTTTATTATATGTTTGGATTTTTCTATGATTTTTCGCTTTTTTAGAATTTTGAAATCTAGTTTTTTTTTTTGGAATTTTTGATTTTTTTAAGGTTTGCTTTTTCTAGTTTTTTTGGATTTTTAATAAAGTTAAGGCGGAAAATAGAACTCCTAAGATTCTTAATATAATAAAAAAAATTTTTGTTATTTTTTAAAATTTTAAAGTACTTAAAAACAAACATTTTTTTTAAAAAAACTTAAAAAGAAAACAGTTTTTTTTTGTTTTTGTAAAAAGAGAAATTAAAAAATAAAATAAAAAGAAAAAGAGCGAAGCCCTCTCCTATGCTTAAATTATGCAATGTCCTAAATGAAAAATAAAAACAAGAAAGAAAAAGGAAGAAGAAAAGGGAGGGGGGATGCAATAAAGTAAATACTTAGAAAGAAAACGACTTCCCAGGATTCATAAGGCCGAATGCAAATGTTGCTCCCCCATGCTTGAGCTGGACACAGGCTCAGGCCTAAGGAAGAGAGGAAAGGATGGAGTCAAACGAAACGCAGGGGGCATTATTCCTGCAAAGCAAAAGGAGCATGCAAAAAGAAAAAGAAAGAACAAAAAGTGATAAGCAAGGGGTGCCTCCCAAGAGCGCTCTTTGTTTAACGTAATCTGAGCCCAACGTTATTGGTTAGCAAAATGGATAATAAAAAGTAAAGTTAAGTGGTAACGCCCTAAGTATGCGCTTAGGAGAGTAAATTAAAAAATGTGAAGAATCGCACCGACATGCGGTGGAATCTTCAAGGGAATGACGGCCAAAAATGAACTGATGGAGTTATAGAAGAACTCCACTGTAAATAAAACGAAAAAGAAGGGGTCGTCAAAAGATGAAAAAAATAGAAAGAGGAATAAAAGAAAGTGAAAAAGAAATTTCATCAACGGAAATTTTACAAGGATAAAGGAAATCTTGTGAAATTTTGGGAGAAAAAGGGGTAGAAAGAACTAAAGGAGAATAATCTAAAATAAAAGAAGAAGAAGAAAAAGATTCGCTAAAAATAGAAAAATTTTGAACAGTTGAAATTTGAAGCGAAATGGAATCACAAACGTCTTCAAAAAAAGAAACAGAATGATGAGATGTCTCGTCATCCTCAAAAGGTAAGAAGCACGCTGGAGTATCCATAGGGGTGTCATCCAAAAGAGGAAGGAAACAATCTGAAATATCCCAATAGTTCTCCTTCTCGAGAGGAAAAAGAAAATTTGGGATATACGATGACTCATTTAATGAAGAAAATGAAGGAGATGGAGAAGAAGACGAAGAAAACGATGCGGCCTCACGAGAAAAATAATTCTTAATAGTTTTGAAATGCGAATTAATATTACCAAGAGAAGTTTGCAATTCAAATTACCCATTATCGATTGAATTAAAATTTAGAGGCGCGGCGCTTTGCGGGGCAAAATCATGCGAAAAATAATACGGGTTCACCACCTCCCAAGTAGGATAAAAATTGGAGTAAGGGTCAAATTGACCACTTTAACCTGCTCTAGAAAATTGAAATCAAAAGAGGGAGGGGTTCTCAAAAGACATTTAGAATAAAAGTGGTCGGGCGATGCACAAAAAGTACAAAAAACGCCAAAAGAAAATGATTCCATGATAAAGAGAAAAAAACTGTTACCAAAAAGAAAGAGAAAATTTAATATTTTTTTTTTGGTTTTTGTTTTTAATTTTAGTAGAAGTAATAAACTCGGTGCTTTCATAATATTGCCAAAAATAGTCCCCGACAGCGGCGCAAAAAACTTGATATAAATAAATCGTCTCACGAACTACAATCTGAATAGGCAAGTGTACCTATTATTTTATAGTATAGTGATATAAATGAATCAAGGTCGTATAAAAACTCGGGGGAGGCAAGTACTATTACTCAAAAAGACTCTATTATCCTACCAAACGATTGTTGAGTTTCGAGAATAAAAATGAACTAAGCGTAATTAAAAGAGAAATAAAATATTATGAAAGAGTGATCGATCGACGATTCACTTTGAAATAAAATAACGGAATAAATTAGTTCAATATTTGTAATTTTATTAAGACTATGACGGATCCAAAAATAAGAAATAATCTCGCTAGAGCATTAAATCTCCTAACTTCTAGACGTTTTGACCGAAATCTCTTTGCAAATCAAAAGGCCTAAAGTCGCATTATCGAGTTGACCCGCACTATTGGATTTGACTCCAATCCGGAGGATTTACGTCGTCCTATCTCTTGGATTGCATGCAACTCCTTCCTTCCTTGTGTGATCTTTCACATTCAGAAGCCTCTCGGCTAATCACATATGAGATCGGAATCTACTGCCGTATACTAAAAATACGGAGTCGATACGAAATAAATCATGGTCGGATCAAAAATAAAAAAAAATACAAATGCAAACATAAAATGAAAGATACGTTATTTCATCGCAAATTTCATCGCGATCGGGCACAAAAAGAACTAGCTAAGCATTATATAGAGAGAAAATAGAAGAAGAGAAAGACATATATTCATTAAAAAAAGAAAATAAGAGTACATAACAAGACTAAGATGAACTATTACATGAAAAAATAAGAATGGACAACAAGAAAGAAATACAACTACATGAAAATTTTCTAACTCTTCCAACCTCCCCAATGCTTGAGGCAAGGGTTCCTTTTATAGATGAAGAGGAAGGTTTTAGATGGAGGTGGAAATGAAAGGACACAAGGGGGTGGTCGGCCCATGCATGGAGAAGGGGTGCATGAATGGTTTAAATGAGGGGGAGAGAGAAAGGCTAAGTGCAATGCACTTTCATTTTGGAAAATAAAAAGGAACAAAATTAATATAAGAGGGGGATGGATGGATTCAAATGAGAATGAGAGAGGGGCAAAGAGGTGTGAATGAGAAATAAAGAAGTGAGAGGGGAGGAGTGGCCGGCCAACACATTAATGGGGAGGTGCATGCATGGAATTTAATGAGGTGGAGAGGGAAGGAGGGAGCCCGACCATGCATGTTCCACAAATGGGGCGAAATATGGAAGGCCATACATGATGGGCTTGAGATTTTGTGGGCTCGGGCTGCTACATGGAGGGCTCGGGTTGTTCTTTGAAGGAGGCTTGGGCTGCACCATCATCATGGCTCAGGCTGCTTGGTGTTGGGGCTCGAGTTGCATGGTGTGGGCTGGCCGACTTGCATCAAGGAGGGGCTTCTTGTGTGGGCTGCTGCATGGTGGTGATGGCGACGACAACATTGAACATTTAATTATTCTCCATCGCAATGAGCGTGACCGCAACAAGATTCCTACACAAATAATCAAAACATAAATATGTGAGATAAAATTAAAATTTTAGATTTATTAACTAAAACAAAAAATGATCTTTATAAATATATTGTAAAATTATAATAAAAATTATAATAAAATTTCTATAAATTATACTCATAATGTCCCTACCCGTGTCGAGAGGCGTTGAGTGGAATTCGATAGGGCCAGTCCTAGAGCAGGACACGGGTAGAGATACGGGTGTGTCCCTACCCGTGTCCGTTGAGTGAAGATCAACGAAATGTGACCCGAGCAGGACACGGGTAAGAATACAGGCATGAACACGGTCGTGTTGTGTGATACGGGTAGTGGACATGGGCGTGTCCCTAGACATGTTTGTGTTCATACGACGCTATAAACGTCGCCGTCGCTTCACCCGAGCAGGACAAGGGCAGGAACACGGGCATGTTCCTACCCGTGTTGGTCCTATTTATATAGGATTTGGTAGTTTTTCATCCTCTTACCAAGCCTTTTTTCTGTAGAGAAACTGCTGGATTAGGGAAGGAGTTGCCTGAATCAACTATACTATGTGAAGAACTGCTGCCACCAAGGAGAAGAAGATGCCGCCTTGAAGAGTGACGAGATCCATGGCCGTAAATAGTGGAAGCACTGGAAACGAGGTGAGCTTCCTCCCCTCTCCCTTTGTGCTAGATCTGTAGTTAATCTTAAGCGAGATATCGACTCAAATGAGTATTAATGTATGAGATGAAGGATTCTAGGAAGAGGCCATGCTTGGACTTGTGTTCTAGGGTTTAGTCATCTTCAACCTCTACTTTCTTCAATGTGATGATGGAGATGGTCTCGTGAAGAGAAATGGCTGTATGAGGGTGAATAAGGGTGGAGGAATTTCTGAGTTGAAATGGGATGATCAGCTAGAGGAGGAAGACTGACCAATGTCTTTTGTTCCACCTTAAGATGCTCGATGAAATCTGCTTTCTGCGCGCAACGATCTTCTTGGCAATTCACATGTATGACATGGCCAGATCCGGGCATCCGAATAAACACGAAAGTCATAGGCCTTGGATAGACCTTTCCAACGGATGGTTAAATGTCTTCAGGCGAAGCCTGTAGCCACGTGAAAACCTGATCGAAATAGATGGATAATAATAAGACAATTGTACATAATCTGTATTCTGAATGTAGCGGTCTTAGAAGCCGATTCCAAGTGGGATACATCCAGATCTGGGCATCCAACTAAACACAAAAGTCAAAGCCCTTGGAAACACCTTTCCAACATGGGATTACACGTTCTCATCGGATTCCTGTAGTAACAGGAATCCACGTTTGATGTTCTGTAATTTTTATAATTCCTGCTTGCTTTGTTTATTTTGTTTATGAAAACCTAACATAGACTTATTGGAGAAATGTGGATAGTTAGGGCGAAGTTTGTTGTGAGAGGTAGGATTGATCCCTTGGTAATCTATAATGAGGTGAAACATACTAGTTGAGGTGGTTTGGTTGATAGATCCCTAGGTTAACTAGTGGGTAGCCGAGTTGGATTGTACAAACAAACTAGATATAAGAATCGAAAGATGAGTATGATAATAACAATGCGATGAATATTGTGTGGAAGAGAATTGACTGGGTTTAGTGCATGATAATGTTGAAGGGTGTATACTGCGTGAGTATTGGCCGCACTTGATCCATTGGGTTGATAAGGGACTCGATGAGGAGCCCTTGTGAGCTATTGAGCTCCAGATGAGAGATTGCATGTGGTGTGAGTCGACATGTGGTTTTGTAATCCTGTATTAAGGATAGTGTGGAAGGTCTACTGGCTCGCTAATCATCACACCGACGAGAGTTGACGGTTAGACCTTGGGCGGTTGGGCTTAGTCCTCGGTGCTCATTCTGGGGGCTCCTTCCATTCCAAGTGAACGGTTAGGCTTGGTCCTCGTGCTTTTTCCGAGGCTCCTTCCGGGTCACATCATAGGCCAGTTTGGGGCAAGGTTCCCGGTGCACATTTACCCGAGACACCCACTGAGCCGTAGTACGTGTGAGAGCTTCGCTGTTGTGTTCTTAGCGTTGAGGCGTACGGAGGCCTAGGTTAGGTAGTGTGGAGACCGGCCTAGTAGTGGAGAAGCCTGCTCCACTATCACTTTCTGGCCACGACGGTTGATGCCTGAGAGGTTAGCTACCTTCTCGAAAAGTGGGAACTTTGAGTCTGTGTTGACACAACAATTGCTTGTGCATGATCATGGGTGAGTCATTATATAGCATTCATGGCATTACATTATATCGCATACACAAGATCCTCATCGTATAAGTTTGTATGGGCACTCTTATACGATGAGTTACTTTACTGTTGAGTCGATCCTCAACTTATATGTCTGTATGGGCATTCATATAAGTTGAGTTACTTTCTTTTGTTGCTTTACTCTTTCATATTCTGCTGAAGATTATAGTGGTGCTACTTATACACACTGTTTACTAGTCACTTTTTACCACCTGTTATACTAATGCTTTATGTACTTATATTGTACCCTGTTCCTTTCCTTGCCCGGTGTCGAGGAGTCGTCGAGGGAGCGGATGTGAAAGCCACTTAGTCTTTATGACTAACGGTTGCTACGTCTTCCTTTTAAGTAGGAAATCCCATAGGTGGAGCAGCAGCAGGACAGCCAGGCTAGGACGGCAGGGCCTGAAGGGATAGTACCGTCGTTACCGTCAGTGATTGATGTGAGTCTTGAGTGACTCTTGTTGTAGCCCTTTTAGGCATGCTTAATTCGTACAATGATAGTAGAAGCATGTTGTAGCTTCTTCTATTTGTAGTTTTTTGGATTATGTACTTGTGTGGATTTGACTTCTATTTATGTTATATGTTTGGTTGGGTTGGCATTGTTTGATATTGGTTAAGGCAGGTAGGATAGGCATCTTGTAGTACAGGCTAGCCTGAGTGCTAGTGCTATCGCAAGGCGGCTATTCTGGGAGAAAATGTCCCCTCGGCCGTGTTTTGTGTTCCGGGAGGGGGGATTTTACACAACGCCTTGAAGAAATGGGAACACTTCTCCCCAGCCCAGGAAAGGAACCTGCTCAACCCTGCCAGCTTCCCTGTTAACCGATGCAACTCTTTAGCATTCCTAGGCGATCCCAACTCCAGGATCGCCCTTACCTTGTCAGTTTTGGTCTCCATTCCTGCCGGAGTAAGGAGATGGCCCAGGAACTTGCCTCGGCTTGCCCCGAAGGCACACTTCAGGGGATTCAGCCGCATCTTGTACTTTTGCAAGGTGGTGAAGGTCTCTTCCAAGTCCCGAAGATGGGAGTCCACGTCCTGACACTTGATCATGAGGTCATCCACATACACCTCAAGATTCCTCCCCTTCTGATCTCGGAAGACCCTATCCATAATCTTCTGGTACATTGCCCCTGCGTTCTTCAGCCCAAAGGGCATCATTTTATAGCAGTAGCACCCATCCCCCGTAATGAAGGAGACATCTTTGATGTAGGGAGGGTGCATCTTGATCTTTTGGTAACCTGAAAATGCATTGACAAAACTCATTACAGGAAAACCAACGGCTGAGTCAACCAGTGCGTCGATCCGAGGCAAAGGATAACAGTCCTTAGGGTACGATTTATTAAGCAAAGAAAAATAAACACACATACGCCACTGGTCATCTCTCTTTTCAACCATTACTATATTGGAGACCCAGCCGGGGTATTGTATTTCAGATACAAAGCCAGCCTTGAGAAGCTTGTCCACCTCCTCACTGATGGGCTCGGCCAGCTTCTTCATGATGGACCTCTTCTTCTGTTGGATGGGGTGGGCTTCTAGGTCCAGGTTAAGGAGACGGAAAGCAACATCCGCATCGATCCCTGACATCTTTGGGACTCTTCAGGCGAAGATGTACATGTTCTTTTGGATGCACTCCAGCATCCTGCCCTGGGCCTCCGTGGTCAGGCCCCCGCTGATGCAAACTTTCTCCACCTTTCCTCCAATGCTGAGAACCTCCATCTCCCCCACCTCTTTTGTAGCCTCTAGACGAGACTGCTACCCCCATTATCCAACGTCCTCCCCTCCCGGGGCAAGGTCTTCTTCCTCAGCTTCCTCCGCGACCATCGCCTCGGCCGGCTCCCGAACATTCTCCACCACCTCTACCCGGGTGCAGTTCTCCTCAACATCCATCTTCTCTCCTTCCTTCTTCTCTGCCTACTCCATCCTTCGCTCCATCTACTCGGCCCCCTCCCGCCAATAGATGGAATCCATGGCAGTGACATAGTATTCCATTGCCACCTTGAGGTCTCCCATGATCCAGACCCTGATCCCCTCGGCATGGAACTTTAGGCATTGGTGGAAGAATGAGGAGATGCAGCGGAAGGTGCTGATGAGGGGTTTCCTGAAGATCGCGTTGTAGCTACTGGGGGCGTCCATGATGACAAACCTGCAGGTGCAGGACTTCCCCTCAGAGTGACATGGAGCCCCACTCCTCCTTCTACCTCCTTCCTCTCCACCGAGAACCCGAACAGAAGTCCATCCGAGGCCAGCACCATCTTGGCCTCCACCTTCATTGCATCAAATGCCTTCTTGAAGATGACGTTGACTAAACTCCTATTGTTGATGAGGATCTGGGGGAAGATGAAGTTCTCGACCGTTGTCTAGATGAGCAGCGCGTTGCATAAGGGGTCCTCATGGTCTGGCATGTCCTTCCTTTAGAAGGTAATCATCTCTTCCGGGGGTAGGGTCTGGGATGTGGAGAAACAGCTCCTGTGATACATGGTGTGGAGACATACCTTACGGGAAGACTCCACCCCCATTCCCCCATGGATCACTCTGATCCCTCCCCGAGCCCCGACATCGGCCCGGTCCTCGCATCTGTCCTCCTCTTCCTGAGGTAGTACCTCCTCGATCCGCACTCCCTAGCGGTCTTGCTGCTGCTATTTCTCCCTGTTTCATCTCATCTCGAGGAACTCTGGGCACGTGGTTGTTGCATGCCCCTCCTCTTGGTGGAAGTCACAATAGAGTATCTCCACCCTAACCTCCCTTCTCCTTCTCCGTGCCACTCTCCTCCTCTCCCCCATGGCTATAGCCATAGTCGGGTTCTATTCGGGGAGAATTGGTCTCTTATCTTGCCTCCCACCTGGAGGGTAGAACTGACCCTGTACACCCTGACGGTTGTCCCTATGGAAGCCTCTCCGCGACCCCTGGTCTTGTCACTCTGGCCTCCAACCTAGCTTATGGTTTGCTCCTGGCGCCCCCACCTAGGCTGCTGCTGCTACTACTGTTCCCTCTACCGGGGTTAAGATCTCCCCTCCACCTGACCTCTGCCACCTCTTGGCCACTCCTACTTCGTGGCCCACCTGGCCAGCTTCCGCGCGAACTCCAGTTTTGATGCCTCCGCATCGACTACCCTTTCCTCCCTCTCCATCAGCTCCATCCTGAAGAAACCTTCCTGCAACCCCAAGGTAAAGGCCACCATCAAGGTGTGACCTGGTAACTCTTGGACCTGGGTGATCTCCTCCTATAACCGGTCGACGTAACTTCCCAATATCTCGTTCACCCCCTGCTTGATGTAAAACAGGGACTCCAACTCCTTCTTCATCCTCTTTGAGGTGGTGAACCTCAACATAAACCCCTCGGCGCAAGTCCTCGAAATAGTGAATTGAGTTGGTCGGTAGTTGGTGTAACCACTCCCTCACCTTCTCCTTGAGAGTGATGACGAAGAGCCTGTACGAGAATCCATACGACATCTGTTGGATTGAGACCACGACCTCAAACCATTGGACATGCTGTACTGGGTGTCCCTTCCCGGTATAGTAGGACATCTCGGGCTCCCTAAACCCCTCTGGAACTGGGGTGGACGAGACCAACTTGCTGAAGGGACAACCTCAACCCACTAGGCGATCTGGCGGGTCACGCACTCCCAGCTCGCCAAACCTGCCACCACGCACCGAGCCTGGGAAGAGTTCTCGCCCGGGGAGCTCGCACACTCTCTCCTCCTCTATGACGTCCTTCCCAGCTCGCCTGCCAGGAGCATCCTCACCAAGCTCCGGGACCGCGAGCCTAGGTACTACTGGAGTCGAGCACTCGACATGCGCGCCGAGTGCGAACCTGACGAGGTCGAGCACCTACTGCCGGAACTCTTTGAACATCCCCATTGTAGCGAGAAGGGGAGGGGGTGGCGAGTCGGACCTGTCCGAGACTTGGCCTTCTCCTCCAGCCATCTAGCCTGCTGAAGATTTTCTGTGCTGATCACGCTCCACTCTCACCGCACCAGAAGTTTGAAACCAAAAATCCGGTCTCTGTGGAGTTCACCCTTGGGGAAGGGGTGATCGCGCACCTACTTCTCTCCTACAAGAAAAATAACAAAGGAAGAAGGAAAAGAGAACTGACCCAAGGGCTCGGCGTAGAGGACCCACCACACACCCAGAAGATCTCAGAGTGCTTCCCGTCCTTAGCCAAATGTCAGGCTAAAATACCTCAAAAAGCGCTAGAAGACTGGGAAACAAGTGAGCGTGCCTTATGAGGTACCCCTTGGGTCCTTTTATAGATTTCTGAAAACGACCTGCAAATATCCAACCTCCGCTGTTCCAAATCGCTATGTGCAACCAAATTGGGTCTGCCAACAACGCAACTCCGCTGTTCTAACGGGCTATGGGCAGGCCAGTGGGGGAAAAATGGTAAAAGCACCTCGCAGATAACTGGGCGAGTAACCCTCAACAACCTCTGCTCAGCAATGGCGGCGAGTGATCGATGGAGCTGGCACTTGCTGCTTCTGCTCGGTCTTTAGCGAGTACGGGCTCGGCCTACCCTACTCGCATACCGCCAGTTAATTAAGCGGTCCGAACTCGGTGAGCAGTCGGAGCTCGAAGAACGGCCAAGAGCTCGACGAATGGCCCATAGCTCGACGAATGGTCAAGAGCTCAAAAAATGGCCAGGAGCTCGACGAACGGCGGAGAGCTCGACAAATGGAGGAGAGCTCGACAAACGGCCAAGAGATCGACGAACGGACCAGAGCTTCGATGAATGGCCAAGAGCTCGACGAATGGTCATGAGCTCGACGAACGGCCCAAAGCTCGACGAACGACCAAGAGGTCGATGAACAGATAAGAGCTCGGCGAACGACCAAGAGCTCGATGAATGGCCAAGAGCTCGATAAATGGCCCAGAGCTCGACGAATGGCCGAGAGATCGACGAATCGCCTGGAGCTCGACGAATGGCCAAGAGCTCGATGTATGGCTGAGAGCTCGACGAATGTCCGAGAGCTCGACGAAAGGCCGAGTGCTCGACGTACGGTCGAGAGCTCGACGAACGACCGAGAGCTCGACGAACGGCCGAGAGCTTCGATTATTGGCCAAGAGCTCAACGAACAGCCCAGAGCTCGACAAATGGCAAGGATCTTGATGAACGGCCCAGTGCTCGACGAACGGCCAAGAGCCCGACAAACAGCCCAAAGCTCGACGAACGACTAAGAGCTTGACGAATGACCATGAGCTCGACGAACGGCCTAGAGCTCGATGAACGGTCCAGAGTTCAACGAACTTCCAAGAGCTCAACGAACGTCCAAGAGCTTGTCAAATGGCCCAGAGCTCGACGAATGGCCCAGAGCTCGACGAACGTCCAAGAGCTCGACGAACGACCAAGAGCTCGATGAATGGACAAGAGCTGGACGAATGGCCCAGAGCTCGACGAACGGCCTAGAGCTCAACGAACTGGGCATGGCTAGCAGGGCTTGGTGAGTGCGAGCTTGGAGATTGCGAGCTTGGCGAGTGCAAGCTCGCCCCTCACAAAACATACCACCCTGCCTTGGTGAGTCAGGGCTACCAAGCTCTTGCTCCTATCGAGCTCGCCCAGGGACTTGGACTACCTAGTTTGGCCAACCCTGCTCCTGCTGACCCACTCGTCATATACGAGGTTGTACACAATCCCTATTCTTTGCGAGGTTGGAATAAGCTCGGAAAGAATCATCCAACCCCATAGGATTCGATGAGTGAGGCAAGGGCTGAGGGGAATCTTTTGGTAGGGCCCACCAGCGGCTATATATATGCGTCTACATACATGGGTGACATTTTCCATTCCCTTTGTTCTAAGCTCGCCAAGGTTCCTATCCCCAAGGAGATCTAAGAGAGGCTTACCAGAGCTAGCGAGGTCTCCTCGGATTGCATTGGCAATTTGATTGTGATTCCTCCTGCCCTTCCGTAGGGTGGTCTGGCCGAATCCAATTTTGCTAAGAGGGTGAAGCCATTTCCCAAAGCGGTCGAGCCCATTCTTCATGATATGAAATCCACTTTGGAGAACAGGGCCAGCTCCTCCACTCGGCCCGCCCCTGAAAAGGAAAAAAGACATCGTCGACCACTTCGTTGACCCAGCCAGCCGTGAGGATGATAGCGAGGCCCTCTCACTGCGAGTTAAGACCCCCCCTCTTCTCGCCTTCTTCCCTACTCATACTCGCGCTCCAAACCTCCTGCGAGCATGTGCAAGTCTAATCCCGATTATGACGGCCACTCCAATTGCGCCCAACACTTCACCGACTACTGCTTCTTTGAGGGAAGCATCTCTGAGGAGGAGTTTGGCGCATTCATTGCCAACTTTGTGCCCCCCGGATTTGACGCACGCCGACCCAGGGAAGGCGAGTCCATCAACACCTTCTACCCTGTCGAACTCGTCTTCTCCATCGCATTTCGAGATGGGGTTGTGCCTACCGCTCTGGCCAGAGATCCACTAGATCCTGAAGTACTTCGGCGCAGTGCCCGCGAAGCTCAACTCGAACTCCATCACCATGATGATGGCGTTAGCGTGCTTCTTTCACAGGGAGCGGATAGAGTTGAACCTGACCGTGTTCAGGAAACTCTTCACCTATATGGAGAATCCCGATGGCGTCTCCTACTTCGGGGGCTCCTTCATCAGAGTTCGCGAGATCGCGAACAAACATCATAACCAGATGACCAAGATCGTCTTTATTAAAGGAGATCTTAGTAAGGTCCCCTACTCGCCCAAGCAGAAGGGCAAGGAGGTGTACTGACCCCCACCGTGTCCGACAACGACATCGAGCTCCACAAGTTCTTCTTTTAGAAGGACTTTGAGGTCATCTTTCTCCGAAGGGGCCTCGAATTGCTCCTCCCCATCCTTCCCGACAAAGATACACCTCACATTTATTCCTCTTTCTGAACTCGCCGAAACAATAGAATTTTTCTAGCCAAGTTTTTGTGCAGGGGAGCGACAAATCCCCGATAACCCACCCTTTGCGGACTCATGACAACTTCCTGACCCCCTCGCATGCGAGAAAGTGGTCGCAAGCGCCTGCCAAAATGAGACGGCATCGTCCAAGCCCTCGTCGAGTAAGAAGTGGACTAACCCTGCGGGGTCCAAGTTTCCTCGCCGTCATCCACCGCAGAATAAGTTGAAGGCAGTGGTAGTCTCTCAGGCGAGACAACAACAACGAAGGCTCAAATACATGAGCTCTCCTGATACCTTGCCGGATGGGTCGCCAGAGAGCCCGCTGAAAGAGACGGTGGACAAAGAGCAGGAGGTAGGCGAGCCCTCTACCCCTCCCACCGTTTAGAAGACCGTGGCCCACGAGTCAGGCCTACCGAAGTCACCACCTCTTCGGCCTCGAGGGGAGGTTGAAAGATTAATCCGGCGAGCCCGTGGTTCAATGGGATGGGGGCCCACCGAATCTCTGTCTCCACCCTCTAGTACTCATTGCCAGATCGCGAGCCCTCCTCCGGTCATGCCTATGTGCTCAGCTTTGGCCTATACGGGCACAAGGATGTCGCGGCCTATAAGCGCATGACCCTGCGCCAACTCAGCTATGAGGACTTGCAGGCTGATGTGCTTTACGGCAAGTGTACCAGTCATACAAGTAATATAAATGGGTGAATTTTCCCAAGTATCGAACTCTCAAGGAACACAGTAAGGTGGAGTTAATTTTGAGGAGGACTTGAGATTGAAGTCCTTAGGTCGGTGATATGAAGGGGGTTTTATTAATTGTGGTAAAAGAAAGAAAAACACTAATAAACTACTCCTATGCAATGCCGTTATACAATGCTTCGCCAGGTGGATGGAAAACTACACCAGCCACTATGCACCGAATCGCTAGGCGGATGGACTAGAAGGCTTACGGATGAGGTGGTGAGAACGACAGAATGAGGGTCGTGAGCACCTCTTCTCTACGCACGCCACTAGTAATTGCTAGTGCGGAACTGTGTGGTGGAGGAGGGAAAATGGCGCACCTCAAGCAAATAACGTGAATATAAAATCATGTAGACATGATTGTACACAAACATATATCAAATTAACCACACTTAATCAAATACAACGGGATCAAACAACACTAACAACAACAAAAGAAGAAGATAGTGTGAAATCAACCGGATCTGAAGTCTTGCTGAGGATTCACAGAAGGAATTGTCCAGTTGTCAATCCACGTCCTAGCTCGGTCCTCAACTATTTCTAAGGTAGAGGAGGGTATGAATAACTCCCAATGGACTCGTCTTCTTCGTGTCACGATCCGGTGGAGTATGACATAAACTCCTCCGAGCTTGATGGTGAAAGCTAGGTAAAACCCTTCTTGAAGCTCAAGGATGAAGGAGGAGGCCGAGAGGAAGCTCCAACTTGAATTTGGCATTGAAAGCTTTCTTGGAGGCCCTCCCCACGTTGGAGGAAAAAGTCCAGAATCCGGAATTAAGACAGAACCTGTGAATTTATAGATTGCATAAATTATAATGAGCACGATTAGTAGCGCACGACCAGTGGTCATGCCTACTGTGTCCTATGATCATCCGTATTGGCATGGCGGAACCTGGTAGGAATTGGAATCAATGCACACGATTAGTGGCGCACGACCACTATTCGTGCGCACTATTTCCAATGACAGTGCGATTGCCCAAGACAGAACTTGTAAAAAATGGAGAATAGTGCGCACGATCAGTGGTGCACGACCAGTGGTCATGCGCTATAGATCCAATGATCGAGCACAGTGTTCATGTATCGTTTGGGGTTCGATGAACTAACCGCACATGACCAGCGATCATGCGCTATGGAGTCAGCTGACTGTGCGCATGGAAAAACGCACGATCAGTGGCCCTTAGGCAAAAAATATTCCCAAACAATCTCGGAACACTCACACGACCATTGTAGCAGTAGGAAAAACAATTCACTAATATGTGCAGACATTCCAGGCGATCATAATAAGAAGTAGAATCAATAAAAGTCTCAAAAATACACAACCACGTACCTATAAGTGCACTTCTTATGGAAATAAAGATTAGATGAAATATATAAAATAACAAACTAAAAGTGAAGTGTTAGTGAAAGAAAACTAGCCCAGATGAGTCCGAAAATCAGTATATAAATAGTACTCATCACACCCCCAGACATACCTATTTGTGTGTCTCGAGCAAACAAAATCTTTGCAGATAGCGAAAATAAACTAGCTAACATAGAAATTGAGATACGGAGTACCATGCGAAGTCGCATGCTCATGCGCATAAAAATATAATAGAGAAAATTTCTAAGTATACAAAAATAGTTTATATTTTTCACAATGCGTATCAATATTTTATTACTACTCAAAAATGGAATCACTGTGAATCTTCGGGTCACGCGTAGGAAGAAAGTAGGCAGGCCACTCAGGTGAGCATTGCCAAAGACTAGGGCTCTAGATCACCTCCAAAGAAATCTATAAATATCAGGGACCATACGCTTGCCCGTTCATACTCTCTCTATGGTACTAGTTCGTCTCAAGCGTTAATCCGTCGGACTTTAGGATAATCATGGGGCTTGGGTGTATACATAGGTAAGGATGCACAAGGATAAAAAATGACGGCTAAGCACAACCCAAATGAGCTAACATAAAAAAGAATATATCCGCTAACAAAAATATATGCGGGTACACCACACCCTTATACTTAATTTTTAAAATATGGGTGTGTGCACCGCCTACTCCAAATACAATCTCATCTCTAATAGAATTTTCAATTATACTTTTTCTTTTCACTTTTCTTTTTCACAAATAATTTTTATATATTTTTGCAAATCATCCTTTTATTTTAATAATTTCAGCAAATAAAAACTTTGGAGCACATCCCCATATACACAAGGAATATCACCACATCAACAACCCAAAATGAAAATGTAAAACACTAAAGCTCGACTTGGGTGTGCGACGAGGATCGACTATGAGGCTTTGGTGAAATATTGATGGAGCTGAATCAAAAGAAGGGGTAGACACAACGGGGCTTGCGAGGATAAAATGTTAGGAACGGTACAAAGCTCAATCGGGTCAAAATGATAGCCTACATCACGCTCACGCTTGAATAACCATGCATCAATGTTTCGAGAGTAGCTTGGGGCAAGTTCTTAGCCACCGAGAAAGATGATCCTTCTTCCCGAATCAAGCAAAATGAGTCTAGTGACGGCTACACACATCCCTACACTACCGTTCGATTCACACCCGATTCACAATTTTTTAGAAGATTAAAATAGTATTTACGTAATTAGAAAAATATAAAACTATAAGCATACAGAAAAATAAAATGTACTCCAATTTCTACACGAGACGAGAGCACTGCAGGAGTCAACATTTTACTCCGTCTCACAATCATATGTCAGCACAATATGTTGGTACCCTAGTTTGATTTGAGTTTAGTCCTCTCCTTTGTGCCCCTTGACCCAAGAAATATCTATGGTCAATGGTTAGAAGTCGCTGTAGAGTCCTCGCTTTTCCAAATTGAGAATTTGGTTAAGTAGGTTTTTCGTTCGACTATAGTCGAACGCCGTTCGACTATCGTCTATCGGCTGATCGATGATCGTCTATCAGTTGGTCGACGCTTTGTCTGCGCTAATAGCTCGACTATCTGTTGATAGGTCGACTATCTGTTCTGCGCTGATAGTTCGACTATCTGTTGATAGTTCGACTATCTGTTTTGCGCTGATAGTTCGACTATCTGTTGATAGGTCGACTATCTGTTCTGCGCTGATAGTTCGACTATCTGTTGATAGTTCGACTATCTGTTCTGCGCTGATAGTTCGACTATCTGTTGATAGGTCGACTGTCTGTTCTGCGCTGATAGTTCGACTATCTGTTGATAGTTCGACTATCTGTTCTGCGCTGATAGTTCGACTATCTGTTGATAGTTCGACTATCTGTTTCGTCTTGATAGTTCGACTATCTTTTGATAGTTCGACTATCTGTTGCCTTTGATAGTTCGACTATCTGTCCTGATAGTTCGACTATCTGATAGTTCGACTATCTGCTGATAGATCGACTATCTGGTTTGTTCTGATAGTTTGACTATCTTTTGATAGATCGACTATCTGTTTTCTGAGGTAGGTCGACTATCTGCTTGATAGGTCGACTATCTCTGTGCGCTTGATAGTTCGACTATCTGTCCTAGATAGATCGACTATCTGATAGTTCGACTATCTGCTCTGATAGTTTGACTATCTGCCGGGGTAGTTCGACTATCTTCTTCGATAGTTCGACTATCTGGATCGTTCGACTATCTGCCCGATAGCTCGACGATCTCCGTGCGTCGTTCGATGATCTTCGAAGGTCGTTCGACGTTTTCTGTCTGCCTTTGTATTTTGTATTTATTTATTATATTTAATTATTTAATACATTTTCTGGCACACTATTTTAAGCTGTATGATAAAATTTCCAGGCATTATTTGCTCTATTCTTTTTGCCTGAGTTCAAATCTTTTAAGATAAAGTTGTTTGTCTTATTATCTGTCTCTTTAAATTACTTTATCTGCTGACATCCCTTTATAGCCGTTGGACTGAAAAGTCTTCTTTTTGCTATAAAGAGATTATTTCTGATGTGACTTTATTTAGTCCTTCTGATTATTTGATTTAAGCCTGCAGCTTCTTAGAAAGAGGTTTATTCCTTTTATAGAATGTTTTGCTGCAGAGATATTTTTGTCTTCTTGATATTTACAGCCCAGGTCTCAAGGCTCAGAAGAAGACAAATAATTCAAGTGGAAGAGGACGTTTGTGAAATCTGCTCCAGCAACATCTGAGGACACAAGGACTGTATCAGTCGCTCCTCAACCTGTTGAAGCTGGCTCAGCTCTTCCTTCCTCCTCCTCTGCATTGCCGTCTGCCTCAGTTGAAGTACCATCAACTTCAGTTGAAGTAAGACTTTCTTCCTCTGCTGTTCCAGAAACAACTACGGTTGTTCCTCTTTCCCCTCCAGCCTCTCCTCTACCTACTCATCTGGCTAGGATATCTGCTCCTAGCTTTGATTTGTTAGGATCAGAGAGAATTCTTACTCCTCCTGTATCTCCAATTCATTCTCCAATTCATTCCCCAATTAACTCTCCTGCTCGATCCCCTGTCCACATCATTTCTCATCCCAGCACCACTACCATATCTGCTGCAGCTCCATCCACTTCTCATCCTTCATCTTTTGAAATCTCTCCAGAGCTTATCTCCCGCATTGTGGAGCTGATTACCCCGTCAATCAAAACCATGATTGACGAGGCAATCGCTCCCCTTGCAGCCTCCATTAATCTTTTATCTGCCTCCATCAAATCCCTTTCAAAATCTGCTGAGCCATCTTCCTCTAGGGGCCTGGTTTCAGTATCCACTGAAATCAGGCAGGGGGAGATGTTCCATGAAGATGCCTCAGATCATCCTGCCTCTCCTCCTGCTATAAAAGATTCAGTCATGTCTGCCCAGGAAGAATCTGCTCAGGAAGAAATAGTTCCAGATGCTGTCATGACTGCCCAGGAAGTAACAGCTCCTGCTGAGAAAGTAATAGCTCCAGTTTTTTCTGATAAGGAGATAGCAGATGGAATCTTGTTATCTGAGATTGCAGTTAAAGTCTGCTTAGAAGATCTTACCTCTCCTGTGATTATTAGATTCCTGGAAGGAATTATAACTTCTTATCTGAATGAATCATGGGAGATGGTTAAGTATGAAGGTAACTCTTTCATTCGTTTTGTTGATGAGTCGATTAATTTGATAGTTTGTGAATACCTTGAAGGAATGATTATCGCTTATTTAGCAGATATGTATTCATAATTTTACAGATGTTATTAAAGAAGATTTAGCTGCTCAAATCATAGCAGTTGTTTCTGAGGCTGACCCAAGTATTCTTGCTACTCAAGTAGACCTTGAATTGGAATCCTTCTTAGATAATAAAGAAGATGAGTCTGAGAAAGAGGAAGTCAAAGTTGACTCTCCTGTTCTGAATTTGGAAGAAGATCAAGCAAGAGCAGCATGGGATTTAAGAGTTCAATCTTTAAAAGAGAAAGAGAAAGATTAGCAAATTGAAAAGTCAACCATCTGGGATGACTCTCCAGGGTTGGATTTAGACTCCCTTCTGGCTCTGGATGCCATGGAAGAGGAAAGAGAAAGATCTGATCTTAAGCTTAAAGAAAAGGCTGTTTCAGAAGCCTATGATCCTTATGAAAATCCTCCCTCATCTCAGTCTGATGATGATGATTCTGATATTTCTGAGAAGTCAAAGAAAAAGAAATCTGCTGCAAAGAAAAGAAAAGCTGCTCCTCCTCCACCACCCAGTAAAGATAATGATATTCCTTATTATGTTTTGAAGGGCATTGACCCTAAATCCAAGGAATTTCAGCATTGGATGTAGTTTTCGAAGAATCAGCAAAAAGAAAGAAAAAGAACCAAGAGGTATGATAGTCCTGTCTCAAGATGGACTCCCAGAGGTCCCCCTCCTCCACCTCCAGGTGCAGGAGCCTCTGGGAACCTTTCAGCTCATCCTACTGCCTCCTCTGGAAAATCTGCGTCTGTTCAGCCCCAGCCAAGACAAGGTTATCAAAGCTCTCAAGGCAAATCATTTTATGGTTCTCAAAGACAAATGAAGGAGACTGTGGTTCAAAGACCAACCTTTTCCCCACCTCCTTCTCCAAAGAAGAGAATTTCATCTCCAACTCCAATTCAATCTGAGAAAAGTATTTCGAAAGGTAAATAGTTTACTTTGTTTTAAAATATCTAGCAAGAACCTCTCTGCTAAGTATACTCTAATGTCTTATCTAGATAAAATAGCTGATGCTGCTTCTCCTGAGCCCGTGTATGAAAATCCTGAGCTCGATCCTAACTTTAGGATGGCTCGCTTTCAAGAACTTGTAGGAGCAGCTCAGATAAGAAAAGCTAGAGCAGAAGGAAAAGATATAACTTGTTTTACTACCATGTCAGCTTACAGAAAGAAAGAATTTGAAAAGTTCCAGGTTAATCCTGAGATTTTTGATCCATCAAAATACATGGAAAAGCACCCTGAAGCTGTTGTCCCTAGGGCTACAGAACTGAAGATCATTGGTGCGCAGGACCTAAAAATGTCAAAGAAAGAATCAGATGACCCTCTAAGAAAAATTTCCTTTGTTTCTAGTTCTTCTGATCCTTTACCAGACTCTAAAGATTCTTAATAGTTTAATTAACTGCTGTGCTATATTTGTCTGTCTGATTGATAATCTGCCAGTTTATTGTTAACTATTTGCTGAATTTATTTCTAGTGTTCTATTGCTAGCTGTTTTAGATTTTGAGAGACTTAACTCAAATAGGGGGAGATTGTTGGTACCCTAGTTTGATTTGAGTTTAGTCCTCTCCTTTGTGCCCCTTGACCCAAGAAATATCTATGGTCAATGGTTAGAAGTCTAGCTGTAGAGTCCTCGCTTTTCCAAATTGAGAATTTGGTTAAGTAGGTTTTTCGTTCGACTATAGTCGAACGCCGTTCGACTATCGTCTATCGGCTGATCGATGATCGTCTATCAGTTGGTCGACGCTTTGTCTGCGCTGATAGCTCGACTATCTGTTGATAGGTCGACTATCTGTTCTACGCTGATAGTTCGACTATCTGTTGATAGTTCGACTATCTGTTCTGCGCTGATAGTTCGACTATCTGTTGATAGGTCGACTATCTGTTCTGCGCTGATAGTTCGACTATCTGTTGATAGTTCGACTATCTGTTCTGCGCTGATAGTTCGACTATCTGTTGATAGGTCGACTATCTGTTCTGCGCTGATAGTTCGACTATCTGTTGATAGTTCGACTATCTGTTCTGCGCTGATAGTTCGACTATCTGTTGATAGTTCGACTATCTGTTTCGTCTTGATAGTTCGACTATCTTTTGATAGTTCGACTATCTGTTGCCTTTGATAGTTCGACTATCTGTCCAGATAGTTCGACTATCTGATAGTTCGACTATCTGCTGATAGATCGACTATCTGGTTTGTTCTGATAGTTCGACTATCTTTTGATAGATCGACTATCTGTTTTCTGAGGTAGGTCGACTATCTGCTTGATAGGTCGACTATCTATGTGCGCTTGATAGTTCGACTATCTGTCCTAGATAGATCGACTATCTGATAGTTCGACTATCTGCTCTGATAGTTCGACTATCTGCCGGGGTAGTTCGACTATCTTCTTCGATAGTTCGACTATCTGGATCGTTCGACTATCTGCCCGATAGCTCGACGCGATCTCCGTGCGTCGTTCGACGATCTTCGAAGGTCGTTCGACGTTTTCTGTCTGCCTTTGTATTTTGTATTTATTTATTATATTTCATTATTTAATACATTTTCTGGCACACTATTTTAAGCTGTATGATAAAATTTCCAGGCATTATTTGCTCTATTCTTTTTGCCTGAGTTCAAATCTTTTAAGATAAAGTTGTTTGTCTTATTAGCTGTCTCTTTAAATTACTTTATCTGCTGACAGCCCTTTATAGCCGTTGGACTAAAAAGTCTTCTTTTTGCTATAAAGAGATTATTTCTGATGTGACTTTATTTAGTCCTTCTGATTATTTGATTTAAGCCTGCAGCTTCTTAGAAAGAGGTTTATTCCTTTTATAGAATGTTTTGCTGCAGAGATATTTCTGTCTTCTTGATATTTACAGCCCAGGTCTCAAGGCTCAGAAGAAGACAAATAATTCAAATGTAAGAGAGCCGTTGCTTGCTGATGATTATATAAAGAACCCTTTGAAGAAGGATTCAAGCTAGTTAATAGAAGCGAATAGCTAACCAGTGTTCATTCAAGCTCTCAAGCCTTCATCAAGCTCAAGCTTCCTACTCTCAGCAATCTCCATCTAACTGAGAAGTGTTAAGATCTTCATCTCTTCTTCACCTGAGTTCTCCTGCTTTCAGGAAGTTCAAACTCAGAGTTCCTTTGAAGAAGAAGAAGAAGATAGCTGCTTGAAGACTTTTGATTTTATTATTTATTTTTCTTCCTGTAGCTTTTCCTTCAGAACTCTCTGAAGAGTTTTCTGCACTGAAGCAAGACTTCACCTGGACATCTTTGAGCCAGGGGGAGCCTTGATTCTTTAGAGCATTCTAGCTCAGTGCAAGCTTTTGTGCTTCTCTAATCTATTGTAAAATAGAGAAGACATCTTAACCTTCTTCCCCTCCTGTACAGGGTTATTACTCCCTTCAAAAGTATCCCTTGGTGGCAGGGCACCTGATCAAAAACCTGTGCTTGGTTTTTAGACACCTGATCAAAAGTCTAAAGGGTTTCTGGATCTACCTGAAGCAGATCCTGTTGGTGGCAGGGCACCTAATCAAAAACCTGAGTGGATTCCTACCGTGTGGGTAGAAGAGTGGACGTACCCAAGTTGTTTGGGGAACCACTATAAATTTCCTTGTGTCGTCTGGATTCCTTTGTTTAATTCCTGCATTGTGGCTGTGATTAGATATAACTAGGTTGCTAGTTGCTGATTAGGTTTTTCCAAGCTTAACTGTAATTACAGTTAGCTTGTGTCTGTACACATCAATTGTGTTAGGCTTTAAGGTTAAATCAATATCTATAATCTTTTCATTCCGCACTTCACTCCAAGGGAGTTGGGTAGACTATTAAGTTTTGTCTGTGCAAAATTTGATAACTCTATTCACCCCCCCTCTAGAGTAGTATCTAGCCCTTCACTTTCACAATAATTTTCCCAAATCATACAAAAGAAACAAGTTTAACTCGCAGCACAATAACAACTAAGCACGCGCTCATGTGGGTGCAATGGTGTGCGATGCAATGAACTAATCAAAATAAAATAATAAAAGCTTCTAGTATGCAAATGAAATGTGCGCGTGCAAAAGGTAAGAAATACTGGTTCTCCCCTAGACTTAAACTAAGCTACACAGCATATGATATTGAAATTAAAATCAGATAGAGACAAGGGGAGAGGTTACCCAATGCTCAGCTATGAGCATACCATAAGACGCGTGAAAAATAGAAGCAAGTTCGCCAAACGAAGAAACACAACCCCGCCAATATGAATTTGCCAGGAATACCTGCATGGGTGAGCTCCGCAAAAACAAAAGAAAAATTTACAAAATATAAAGAAATACTAAAACTAAGATAGACATAAAAATAAAAATGCAGGAAATGTAAGATAACTACTGGGGTTATTGTCCTCCCAGCACGACTTATTAAATTTTATACATTTCTAGCTAATGGGCCTATGAAAAGAAAAGTGCATAGGTAACTGACCAAATATTCATTGCGGTAGCGAGTACCGATACGGAGATAAAGCAGTTACCCCTTTACCTAAATGATAATACCTGCCCAATATAGGTAGAGGAAATAAGAAATAAGAAGAGAAGGAGCGCTGGTCCTCGCTCATCTCATCACAAGCTAAATCCTTGCCTAGCAAGGCGTCATCCACCGCAGGTATCTAGGAGGCGATGGTGACACCAGGGACTTCCACTACGAAGGAGGTATAAACCTTCTCGCACCGGTAGATGCAATCGCCATCAGCATGAGCATAAGGCTCATCGTCATCCAAACGCACTCGTGGAGACTCAGCCATCACAGGATCAGATAATGAAGGGGGGTCAAGTATTAAACGAGAGGAAAAACTAAAACACACAGAATATGGGAGAGTGATCCCGATATCACTCTCAACAGGATTCGAGCACAGATCATCGTCGGTGTCATATGAGTCGTATTAGGGGGAATCCGAGAACTCGAGGTCCGCGAGGGTAAGAGGTAATGCCTCGTCTGATAAGGAGGTGCAAAACTCCGCATCAGAAAGGGGATATTCCTCATCCCACTTCGGCGCAACCTCAAGCACCGAATCACCCATGAATATGGCATCATTAGCCGACTCACAATAAAAAGGAGTAGCACGATCTAGCAAAAATTGCGGAGGGGCAAAGCTTCTCTCAAAACATGGAATTGAATGGGCAGACCCCCTCACAAAATCATCCGCTGATACTACCCCATCGACCGAAACAATCTCTTCATCCCATACAGGAGCGCCCATGCGTTCCTGATCCACTTTTTGTTGGCTAACACCAGAGTGATCGTCATCACTCAAGGGAAGCTCATAAAAAGGGAGCGAGAGACCCATGAAATATTTGTATGCGGCGAGTGATTATTCGGTAATCTCGACGGGCAATGTACGAGCAAGATGTGTGATGTTAGTGTATGGGCCTGACAATACCCTGGTAATCCTGTCCACAATAGTCGTATGTAAATGGGGGGTTACTGCGCACACACCCTCAGAGGGAGAAGGCTCGCACAAACAAGGGCAATCCTTCAACATGTAGCCTGCACCTTGACATGGAAAACACCTAATACAATGCTAGGCATTTAAAACATCCATTGCGTCGATGTATCGACACCAAGTGTCATAGAGACGTCACTCAGCTACATAATACATAGCGAAAAGAAATAATTATCGAAAAAGTGCTACATAATTAGAATAAAAATAACACGGACCCGCTTTCTAAACCGAAACTCAGAAAAGGGATAAAAAGAAATAAACAAAAGAGATGGTAAACAACTGAAAATAAAATAAAAAAGAAAACAACAAACACAAGACTTCCTCTCAGAAAACTCACACGACCGTGTTCCCCAGCAACAACGCAAAAAACTTGATGCACTTTACGACAAGTGTACTGTCGCACAAGTAATATAAATGGGCGAATTTTCCCAAGTATCGATCTCTCAAGGAACACAGTAAGGTGGAGTTAATTTTGAGGAGGACTTGAGATTGAAGTCCTTAGGTTAGTGTTTATGAAGAGGGTTTTAATTGTTTGCGGTAAAAGAAAGTAAAACATTAATAAACTACTCCTATGAAATGCTGTCATGCAATGCTTCACCAGGTGGATGGAAAACTACACGGGCCACTGAGCACCGAATCGCTAGGCGGATGGACAAGAAGGCTTGCGGATGAGGTGGTGAGAATGGCAGAATGACAGTCGTGAGAACCTCTTCGCTATGCACGCCACTAGCAATTACTAGTACGACAGTGTGTGGTGGAGGATGGAAAATGGTGCACCTCAAGAAAATAACGTGAATATAAAATCACATAGACATGATTGTACACAAACGTATATCAAATTAAGCACACTTCATCAAATAAAAAGAGATCAAACTACACTATCAACAACATAAGAAGAAGAGAGTGCGAAATCGACCGAATCCGAAGTCTTACTCAGGATTCATGGAAGGCATCGCCAGGTTGTCAATCCGCATCCTAGCTCGGTCCTCAACTGCGCCTGGGGTAGAGGATGCTATCACTAACTCCTAATGGACTCGTCTTATTCGTGTCACGGTCCGGTGGAGGATGACCCAAACTCCTCCGAGCTTGATGGTGAAAGCTAGTCAAACCCTTATTGAAGCTCAAGAATGAAGGAGGAGGTCGAGAGGAAGTTTCGGCTTGAATTTGGCGTTGAAAGCTTACTCGGAGGACCTCCCTATGTTGGAGGGAGAAGGAGAACTGCGAAACTCTCCTCGGAGACGAAAACGGCAGAGAAAAAGTCCAGAATCCGGAATTAGGGCGGAACCTGCGAATTATAGATTGCAAGAAATACAATGCACATGATCAGTGGCGCATGACCAGTGGTCGTGCGCACTGTGTACTGTGATCGTGCATATTGGCATGGCAGAACCTGGTAAAAATTGGAATTAATGCACATGATCAGTGGCGCACGATCAGTGGTCGTGCACACTGTGTCCAGTGATAGTGCAATTGCCCTAGATAGAACTTGGAAAAAATGGAGAATAGTACACACGATCAGTGGCGCACGACCAGTGGTCGTGCGATATAGATCCAATTATCGTGCACAGTGTTCCTGTACCGTTTGGGGTTCGATGAACTGACCGCGCATGACCAGCGGTCGTGTGCTAAGGAGTCCACTAAACGTGCATGTGTAAAAATGCACGATTAGTGGCCTTTAGGCGAAAAAATTCCCAAACAATCCCGGAACACTCACACGACCATTATACCAGCAGGAAAAACAAACCACTAATATGTACAGACATTCCAGGCGATCACAATAAGAAGTACAATCAATAAAAGTAACAAAAATACACAACCACGGGCTTATAAGTGCTCTTCCAATGGAAATAAAGATTAGATGAAATATATTCGATAACGAAGTAAAAGTGAAGTGCCAGTGAAAGAAAACTTGCCCATATTAGTCCAAAAATCAGTATATAAATCACATGCCCATATGTGGGAATTGGAGCTGCACCATATGATGGTCCGTCGCGGATTCAACCTCAGCCACCTCTTTGAAAAGGTGGAGTAGAAGTACGACGTCACTCAGTACAAGGCTGCCGACCTGGGATGGAGGCTCGTCATTGCTGAGGACATACTCGCAAAAGACGTCGGCGGGCTGGAAAGTACCGGGCATCTCCTTCTCTTTTGAAATGCGATTTTTCACATTTCCTGCAAATAGATTTGCTTACCCTTTTGCTTCACAGGATGACGAGACCGCTAGAGAGCTGCGGGCTCGCGCCATCATGCTGGAAGAGGAAAATACCTAGCTGTACGCCCGCGCGCTGAGCAAGAAGCTCGCGCTACCGGGCTGGAGGCAGACAACGAGAAGATGAAGGGCCGGATCAAGGAGCTCGACAGCGAGATCATCCGCCAGGCGGACGCCTTCCTCCCCCCTGATGGCAGCGAGCCCTCCTTTTCGTACAAGAGGCCAAGGATCTTTGGTGAGGGCGAGGTCATGGAAAGGCTGTGGATCAACTATATCGAATCTGCCGAATACACTCTACAGATCATGAAGGATACCCAGGTGCGGTTGGGGGGCTGTGATGAGATCACGACCCGAGATCTTATGTCGATTCTATTCCCATACACGCCCCCCAGCGAGATGGAGGACAACTTCGACCTGCACTTTGGAAGGGCTTCAAAGATGACCCCTCTGGAGAAACGGGCGAAGATCGCCAGTGCGGGGGGGGGGGGGGGATGTGAGAGATGAACTTGTCCCCTCTTTTTCTTTATTTCTTTTGTAATCCCCCCCCCCATTTTTTGTAATCTTGCCTAGGTGAGCTCACTCTTTATAACAACTTCCTTAATGAAAGAAACTTTTCTGTCACGAATATTTTTATCTTCTTTTCCTTGAACTTTCTTCTTGTGAATCACATGCCCGTGAGCTCTCCTTTTTATGGGACCTCGTCAGGATAGGACTTGTCGTTTTAATGCATGTTTAGGATTCGCACTCGTGGATGGATCTTGAGAGCTCCCTACCCCAAGGCAACTCGGGGAACCACTCGCCGCGCAAGGGCTCGCCATCACACAGCTCGCACGAGAGCTACCTCTTTTCTTGCCAGTGTTAAGTAAAAATTGTTAGAAAATTCATAAGTAAAGATGGAGGGGGGTGGAGTACGTGGCGTGGACTCGGGTCACGCCCATGGGCTCGACTTGACACTATTATGTCGAGCTAAACCACCCTTCTGCCGAGCTGAACCTGCGAGCTCCAACTTGCTTATGAGCACTTTCTCCCCCCTTCCTTAGAAAAAGGACTGATCTTTCAAGATAATTTCCTGAGAGTATGGGTATCTCCCGAGTGACATCCAGCCCTGTCAGATAGGTAAGAGTCTAAAAGCGGGACCTGCTCGGGGTCTGGGTAGACTCCACCGAGTTACATCAAACCCTACCAGCTAGGTGAGAGCCTGACAGCAGGATCTGCTCAGGGTCTTGGTAGACTCCCTCGGGTGACATCCATCCCTGCCAGCTAGGAGAGAGCCTGAAAACTAGATCTGCTCAGGGTCTGGGTAGACTCCCTCGAGTGACATCCAACCCTGCCAGCTAGGTAAGAGCCTGACGACGGGATCTTCTCGGGGTCTGGATAGACTCCCTCGTTTGACATCCAGCCCTACCAGCTAGGTGAGAACCTGACATCGCGATCATCTTGGGGTCTAGGCAGACTCCCTTGAGTGACATGCAGCCCTTCTAGCAAGGTGAGTGCCTGGTAGCGGGATATGCTCAGGGTCTAGATAGACTCCCTCGAGTGACATCCAGACCTTCTAGCTAGGTGAGTGCCTAACAGCAGGATCTGCTCGGGGTCTGTGTGGACTCCCTCGAGTGACATACAACCCTAGCATCTATGTGAGATCCTGACAGCGGGATTTTCTCGGGGTCTGGATAGACTCTCTCGAGTGACATCCAACCCTACCGGCTAGGTGAGAGCCTGACAATAGGATCATCTCGAGGTCTGGGTAGACTCCCTTGAGTGATATCCAGCCATGCCAGCTAGGTGAGAGCCTGACAGCGAGATCTGCTCATGGTCTGGATAGACTCCCTCGAGTGACATCCAGCCCTGCATGCTAGGTGAGAGCCTGACAGCAGGATCTTCTTACGGTTTGGGTAGAGGCCTACGAGTGATATCCAGCCCTGCCAACTAGGAGAGAGCCTGACAGCGGGATCTGCTTAGGGTATGGATAGACTCCCTCGAGTGACATCCAGCCCTACCAGCATGGTGAGAGCCTGACAGCGGGATCTGCTCGGGGTCTAGGTAGACTCCCTCGAGTGACATCCAACCCTGCCAGCTAGGTGAGAGCCTGACAACGAGATCTTCTCGGGGTCTTGGTAGACTCCCTCGAGTGACATGTAGCCCTGCCAGCTAGGTGAGAGCTTGACAATGAGATCTGCTCGGGTTCTGGATAGGCTCCCACCAGTGACATCCAGTCTTGCTAGCTAGGTGAGATCCTTACAGCGAGATCTGCTTGGGGTCTGGATAGACTCCCTTGATTGATATCCCGCCGTGCCAGCAAGGTGAGAGATTGATAGCGGGATCTTCTTGGGTTTGGATAGACTCCCTCGAGTGATATCTAGCCCTGCCAGCTAGGTGAGAGCCTGACAGCGGGATCTGCTCGGGGTCTGTCAAATGAACACTTCACCCATCCACATAAATCACGGTAGGAGTATCGGCACACCAAGGAATTTTATTATAAAAACGGACGCTACTTACATGGCTCAAGGGAAAAAACGTCTCAGGTCGTCACCGCTCCAGGTGAGACTTAGGGTCTCGCCCTCCACATTCCGTATACGGTACCCTCTTGATTTTAATGCTTCTTGTATAATGTACGGACCTTCCTAGTTGGGGTTGAGTTTCCCCATGCCAGCCAATCTTCCCGTGACATCCACCTTTCTTTGTACCAAGTCATCCTCCGCGAGTTGTTTGACCTTGACGTGCTTGTCAAAGTACTTTTTCTTTCTTCTCTTCACTTCTTCTTGCATGATGGCGGATAGGTCACGTATCTATTCCACCCTATCCAGGGAGAGCCTTAGCTCTTCTTCATTTTTAGTTCTCCATTCTTCCCTTTCTTCCTCTGCCTCGACCACCCGAGGCATCCGGACCTTGAACTCTACTAGGATTACTTCCTCGTACCCATGGGAGAGCTTGAAGGGGGTCTCCCCTGAAGCCATGTTGGGAGTGGTACTCAGGGTCCAAAGAGCCGAGGGGAGCTGTTCCACCCAGCTACCCTTCAAATTTTAGACTTTTTTTATTCAGGAGGTTCACTATGATTTTGTTTGCCACTTCCACCTGCCTGTTACTCATAGGGTGATGGAGCGAGGCAAATCTGAGATCAATCCCAAGCTGCCCGCAGAAGCTGATGAATTTGGTGCTGACAAACTGAGGTTTGTTGTTCGTGACAATAGCTTGTCACAACCCGTGCCGGCAGATGATCTCCCCCCAAACACAATTCCTATAACCTGGGAGGTCACCTTTGTTAGCGCCTTCACCTCCAACCACTTAGAAAAATAATCAATAATAATAAGAAAAAACCTCCTCTGGTCACTGGCCTAGGGGAAGGGCCATACCAAGTCCATTCCTGAGATGGTGAAGGGCCAGGGGCAGTTATACTTTGGAGGCGGTGGGATGGATATAGCTGGAGAGGGGAAAACAACTGGCACTTGTGACACTTCTTTACAAACTCGGCTGCGTCGTGGCCCAAGGTGGGCAAGAAATACGCTTGTCTAACGATTCTACCTTCCAGGGTCCGACTCCAAGAGTGAATCCAACACTCCCTGGAGTGGACCTCCTCCAAGATCCTCTGGATCTCCCTCTCGGCCATGCACCGTGCCAACATCCCTGAGAGGGTCTTTCGGTAAAGCTGTCCATCGCGGATGAGGTAGTATCCTGACTTGTACTTAAATTTCTTTTTGTCTATCCCTTTCGGATACTCTCCTGTGGTGAGTAAGGTTATGAATGGATCCATCCACGAGGGGTGTTAATCCACCTCCATCAGCTCTCCTTCTTCGATGGAAGGGAGGAACTGGTCGGTGGTGGTACCCCCCTGTTCGGTGACCATGCTTTGTCAGCTGATCAACCTGCTCATTCTACTCCCAGGGTACGTGTCGGATGGAAAAGGTCTGGAACATGTCGATGACCCCCTTTACTTTTGCTAAGTATAACTTGAGGTAGGCTCCCTTGCCTCAAACTCTCCATTGATTCGTTAGGCCACCACCATGGAGTCAGTGAGGACCTCCGCATCATGTACCCCGAAATCTCTGGCAAGGCGCAACCCTGCAATCACCGCCTCATACTCGACTTGATTATTTGTGATGGGAAAATGCACTAACACCATCTACTTGATCCTTATCCCCTAGGGACATACTAGGATCATCCCCACTCACACGGAATACCTCCCTGAAGCACCATCTACAATCACCTTCCAGGGAATCGGGTGAGTGAGCTTCGTCTCCGCCACCTCGAACAATTAGTAAGCTAAAAAATCAGCCATTGCTTGGGCCTTAATCGAGAGGTGGGGGACATAGGAGATGTCAAACTCACTCAGTTCCACTGACCACTCTGCCAACTGGCCTGAGTGCTCCACTCCCTTGAAGATGTTGCGGAGGGGGTGGTCAGTCACCACTCGGATTGGGTGTGCTTGGAAGTAAGGCTGGAGTCTCCGAGCCGAGATGACCAGAGCAATGGCTAGCTTCTCCAAGATGGGATACCGAAGCTCTGCCTTCCTCAGGACCCGACTCACATAATATATGGGGAGTTGCTTCTTCCCCTCTTACCAAATTAGGACGGAGCTCCAGACCTCTGCTCTGACCACAAGATACAAAGAGAGGTCCTCCCACTCCTTCGGTCCTTGGAGCTAGGGGGACTGAGTTAACTAATTCTTCAGAGCCTTAAATGCCTCCTCGCACCCCTCGGTCCACTCGAACTTCTTGCCCCCTCTCAATGACTTTAAGAAAGGGGAACACTTCTCCCCAGCCCGGGAAAGGAACCTGCTCAACCTTGCAAGCTTCCCTAGCAAGCGATGCACCTCTTTAGAATTCTTAGGCAATCCTAACTCCAGGATCGCCCTTACCTTGTCAGGGTTGGTCTCCATGCCTGCCGGAGTAAGGAGATGGCTCAGGAACTTGCCTCGACTTGCCCCGAAGACAAACTTCAGGGGATTCAGCAGCATCTTGTACTTGTGAAAGGTGGTGAAGGTCTCTTCCAAGTCCCGGAGATGGGATTCCATGTCCCGACTCTTGATCATGAGGTCATCCACATACACCTAAAGATTCCTTCCCTTCTGCTCTCGGAAGACCCTATCCATCATCTTCTGGTATGTTGCCCATGCGTTCTTAAGCCCAAAGGGCATCATTTTATAGCAATAACACCCATCCCCAATGATGAAGGAGACATCTTTGATGTCAGGAGGGTGCATCCTGATCTGGTGGTAACCTGAAAATGCATCTAGAAAACTCATTACAGGAAAACCAATGGCTGAGTCAACCAACACGTCGACCTGAGGCAAAGGATGACAGTCCTTAGGGAACAATTTATTAAGCAAAGAAAAATCAACACACATACGCCACCAGCCGTCTCCCTTTTCAACCATTACTACATTGGAGACCCAGTCGGGGTATTATATTTCAGATACAAAGCTAGCCTTGAGAAGCTTGGCCACCTCCTCCCTAATGGGCTCGGCCAGCTTGTCCGCGATGGACCTCTTCTTCTGCTGGATGGGGCAGGATTCTTGGTCCAGTTTGAGGAGATGATAGGCAACGTTCGCATCGATCCCTGGCATCTCCGCGGCGCTCCAGACGAAGATGTCCATGTTCTTTTGGATGCACTCCTGCATCCTGCCCATGGCCTCCGGGGTCAGACCCTGCTAATGCGAACCTTCTCCACCTTGTCTCCAAGGGTGAGAACCTCCATCTCCACCACCTCTTGTGCAGCCTCTAGACAAGACTACTCCCCCCATTCTCCAATGTCCTCCCATCTTAGGGAAAAGACTTCTTCCAAATCTTCCTCCACGTCCATCGCCTCGGCCGGATCCTGAACTTCCTCCGCCACGTCAACCAGGGTGCAGTTCTCCTTAACCTCCATCTCCTCGCCTACCTTCTGCTCTGCCTACTCCATCCTTCGCTCCATCTCGGCAGTGACATAACATTCCCTTTCCACCTTAGGGTCTCCCCTGACTCGGACCTGGATCCCCTCAACATTAATCTTTAGGCATTGGTGGAAGTATGAACGGACGCAGCGAAAGGCGCTGATGAGGCGTCGCCCAAAGAAGGCATTGTAGCTACTGGGGGAAAACCATGATGATGAACATGTAGGTGCGTGACTGCCCCCCACCCCCTGAGTGATAGGGAGCCCCACTTCTCATTCTATATCCTTCCTCTCCCCCGAGAACCCGAACAAAGGTTCATCTGAGGCTAGCACCCTCTTGGCCTCCACCTTAATTGCGTCAAACGCCTTCTTGAAGATGAAGTTGAATGGACTCCGTTATCGATGAGGATCCGGGAGACGGTGAAGTTCTTGATTGCTGTTTGGATGACCAGCATGTTGTAGAACGGGTCCTCATGGTATGGCATGTCCTTCCTTGAGAAGGTAATATTCTCCTCCAGGGCGGGGTCTGGGATGTGGAGCCAATGCTCCTATAGTACATGGTGTGGAGACTTGCTTTATATGAAGCCTCGACCCCAGTCACCTCATTGATCCCTCTAATCTCTTCCTGAGCCCTGACATCGGCCCGATCCTCGCATCTGTCCTTCTCTGCCCAAGGCAGTGCCTCCTCGATTTACACTCCCTGGCGGTCTTGCAGCTGCTGCTACTCCCTGTTTCCTCTCATCTCGAGGAACTACGGGAATGTGTCCGTAGTGTGCCCTTCCTCTTTGTGGAAGTCATAGTAGGGTAGCTCCACCCTAACCTTCCTTCTCCTTCTCCTTTCCACTCTCCTCCTCTCCCCCATGGCTATAACCATAGCCTAGTTCTAGTCGGGGAGAAGTGGTATTTGGCCTTGCCTCCCACCTGGATTGTAGAACTAACCCTGGCCTCCCTGACAGTTGTCCCCATGGAAGCCTCTCTGCGGCCCCTGGTCTTGCCACTCTAGCGTCCAACCTAGCCGATGGTTCAGCTCCTAGCACCCCCGCTTGGGCCACTACTACAACTCTTGTTCCCTCTGTCGAGGTTCATCTCTCCTCTCCTCCTAACCTCTACCACCTCTAGGCCTCTCCTCCTCCGTGGCCCACCTGGACAGCTTGCGGGTGAACTCTGGGTTCGACGCCTCCTCGTCGACTTCCCTTGCCTCCCTCTCCATCTGCTCCTCGTAGGAGAGAGGTTGCACCCTCTTCAGCTCCATGCTGAAGAAACCTTATTGCAGCCCCAAGGTAAAGGCCACCAACTGGGTGTGCCCTAGAATCTCCTAGACCTGGGTGAACTCCTCCTAAAACCGGTCGACGTAACTTCCAAAGGTCTTGTTCACCCCCTACTTGATGTGGAACTGGGACTCCGACTCCTTATTCCTCCTCTTGGAGGTGGTGAACCTCAACATAAAACCCTGGCGCAAGTCCTTGAATAAGTAGATGATGTTGGCCGGCAGTTGGTGGAACCACTCCCTCGCCTTCTCCTTGAGAGTGATGATGAAGAGCCTGCACTTGAATCCATCAGACATTTTTCTGATCGAGACAACGACCTCAAACCATTGGACGCATCAGACTGTGTCTCCCTTCCCGGTGTAGTAGGAAATCTCAGTCTCCCTGAACCCCTCTGGAACTGGGGCGAAGAGACCAACTCGTTGAAGGGACTACCTCCCCCCACTGGGCGAGCTGGCGGGTCTCTCACCCCCAACTCGCCGAACCTGCCACCACTCGCCGAGCCTGGGAAGATCACTCTCCCGGGGAGCTCGCACCCTCTCTCCTCCTCCGTGACTTTCTAGCTCGCCTACCGAGAGAATCCTTGCCAATGGCCGGGACCGCGAGCACAGGTACTGCTGGAGTCGAGCACTCAGCACACACGCCGAGTGCGAACCTGATGAGGCAAAGCACCTCCTTACTGAACTCTTTTAACATCTAGCTAGCGGAAGATTTTCTGTGAAGATTCGGACCTGTCCGAGCCTTGGCCTTCTCCTCTAGTCATCTAGCCTGCTAAATATTTTCGGTGTTGATCATGCTCCACGCTCACCACACCAGAAAGTTGAAACCGAAAATCTGATCTCTGTGGAGTTCACCCTTGGGGAAGGGGTAATCGCGTACCTACTTCTCTCCTACAAGCTAAATGACAAAGGAAGAAGGAAAAGGGAACTGACCCAAGGGCTCGGCGCAGAAGACCCACCGCACACCCGGAAGATCTCAGAGCGCTTCCCCTCCTTAGCCAAATGCCGGGCTAAAATACCTTAGAAAGTGCTACAAGACTGGGAGACAAGTGAACGTGCCTTCTGAGGTACCCCTTGGGTCCTATTTATTGATTTCTAAAAACGGTCTGCAAATAGCCAACCTCGGCTTTTCCAAACAGGTATGTGCAACCCAACTAGGTCTGCCAATAGCGCAACTCCGCTGTTATAACTGGCTATGGGCAGGCCATCAGGGGTAAAATGGTAAAAGCACCTCAGAGATCACTGGACGAGTAGCCCTCAACAACCTCTGCTCGATAAGGGCGACGAGTGCTCGAGGGACCTGGCACTCGCCTCTTCTGCTCGGCCTTTGGTGAGTACATGCTAGGCCTGCCCTTCTCATATTCCGCGAGTTTGTTGAGTGGTCAGAAATCGACGAGCGGTCGGAGCTCAACGAATGGCCTAGGGCTCGACGAACGACCAAGAGCTCGACGAGCGGCCCAGAGCTCGATGAATGGCCAAGAGCTTAACGAACATCCAAGAGCTCGACGAACGGCCAGAGCTCGACGAACGAACAAGACCTCGACGAATGGCCTAGAGCTTCGACGAACGACTAAGAGCTCGATGAACGGCCCAGAGCTCGACAAATGGCCTAGAGCTCGACGAAGAGCTCGACGCATGACCAATAGCTCGACAAACGGCCAAGAGCTCGACAAACGGCCAAGAGCTCAACAAACGGCCAAGAGCTCGACGAACAGCCGAGAGCTCGATGAACGACCGAGAGCTCGACGAACAACTAAGACCTCGACGAACGGCCCAGAGCTCGATGAATGGCCCAGAGGTTCGACTAACAAAAAAGAGCTCGACGAATGGCCCAGAGCTAGACGAATGGCAAAGAATTCAACGAACAGCAAAGAGCTTGAAGAACGGCCCAGAGCTCGACGAACGGCCCATAGCTCGACGAACGACCAAGAGCTCGACGAACGTCCAAGAGCTCGACAACAGCCAAGAGCTCGACAAACGGCCCATAGTTCGATGAACGGCCAAGAGCACGACGAACTGCCAAGAGCTCGACAAATGGCCCACAGCTCGACGAACGACCAAGAGCTCGACGAACGGACCAGAGCTCGACAAACAGTAAAGAGCTCGACGTACGACCAAGAGCTCGACGAATAGCCCAAAGCTCGACGAACAGCCCAGAGTTCGACGAATGGGGCGTGGAGAGCATGGCTTGGCGAGCTGGTCTTAGCGAGTACGAGCTTGGCGAGTACGAGCTTGGCGAGTGCAAGGTCGTCCCTCACAAAATATACCACCCCGCCTGGGTGAGTTGGGGCTGCCGAGCTCTCTCCGCTGCCGAGCTCGCCCAGGGACTTGGACTGCCTGGTTTAGCCGAGCTGGCTCCGGCTGACCCACTCGCCAGATACGGGGTTGTACACATAAAGTTGGTGGGTCTTCGGTATTAGATGGTCATTCGGACCAACATCGATACATTGACTCGGCAAGTGTGGTTCTCACTTAGCAAAGGAAAATACGAGTGGATTTGCCAGCAGAGTACACAGGGGCTCTGCGGTTGTGTTCTTCGCTTTGAGCCGTACGAAGGTCTAGGTTAGGTGGTGCGAAAACTGGCCTAGAGGTGGGGTGGCCCAACCAATCACCTCTGTTTGCCACTATGAGAGGGACCTAAGAGTTTAACTAACTCCAAATGGGGTAACTAAAGGCCTTTGAGCATAGAGTCGGGTGTGTGTGTGTGTTGCACTTGTATGAATATAGCATTAAACCAACATAACATAACATATCATGTCATTATTACATTTAAAACCCCAACCCTTATAATATAAATTGGTATGAGACTTTTTCTACGATAGGCCTTGTAAAACAGCTCCTTAACTAATGAGTTGTATGGGCATTCTTATAAGTTAAGGTTACTTATTCTATAGCTTACTTTACTTTACTTTATCTGTGGTAAAATGCAGCCGTAATTCTTTACTTGTACTTATATTACTTATAGTGTCGCATGTGCTTACTGCTTTGTAATTTACCTTATTTACATTACTACTATCTTGTTATAGTTCCTTTGCACATACTCCTGCTAGGCTAGTTGTCACCTGCTCTTGTTCGTTCTCCATCTTAAATATCTTTCCTTTCCTTCCCCCCACAAGGTGACTAGGAGTCACGGGGCAGAGGCGAGGATGATAGTGGCATAGTCTTTTGACTAACAGTCGGTCGACCACATAATTTTTGGAATTCGAGATGATGCACCAGTCGCAGGAGGATGGCAGGACTTGAGGAGCAGTTGATGTGCACTACCGCTACAACTCAGCGACAGGTTGAGGACTGTTTTTAGTTTGCTTTCGCTAGATGTGTAAGTTGTGTGAGAGATATTATTTATATTAGACATGTACCGGGATTAAGCCCATTTTCTACTCTCTTTTATATTTGTACTCATTGTGGACTATTGCTCTTTATATACATATTGATAGTGAGATATGATCTGTGGACTTGTATTACTCACTTACTTCTCTTAGGTTGGCCTACAGCGATGTGATCGTTTTAGCCGACATCGTGTGGTGGTGTCTAATATGGTAGTTGGAGTCATCGTAAAGCGGCGGTTCTGGGCATAAGACTCGGTGGTGAAAACAAAATGGTGTCTTACAACGCAATCCTTCAGTACTCTTTATGTCATAGATTTAGTCCCTTTATCATATCCCATATGAGTGGGACCAACACCATCTTTCCTCCAATTTCTCCAAACACTCTTATGTGCAAACCTATATGACCATTTCTTGTTGCTAGTGAGACTAACTGCTTGATTGCTTTGCAATCACCTTGGAAATACCAATCTTGTTCCAGAATATGAACTTCATTGGAGGGTTACGACGAAGATCCGGTGGGCAGTCACTTTTAACAGTGTGACTTGGAGCCTCCTTGATGATGAGATGGCGAATAACACTCACCTGTGAGAAAAGCTGAAGGTAGGAGTCAATTGCCTTTAGTACTTTCCTTACTTGTGTAGAGACATGTTCTCACGGGTATTCTTTATGAAAAGGAAGAAGACGACAAAAGATCCGAGATTCTGCAAGGAATTAGCTCGGCTGGGCAAGCATTTGGTAAAGACGACGATCAAAAAAGATACCCTGAAACTAGAGTACACTTACATAGATTATGTGACCATATTGATAGGACACATCAATGTGGTGATCTCAAGATTGGAAGTGGGCTCTATTGAAGACTGACTGCATGCTGTTCGCTTGCCCAAGTTTGGATTTTGTCTTTCGCGCTACTATGTTGGACGCATATTTTCTCCCAGTTCTTAAAAATTCCAGCAATAGATGTAAGGACAATATTTGCATATATTTGATAGCTTAATTTTTTACCTTTTATAAATTTCACCGAGCTTATATGTATCTGTCGTGGAATGCTCAATAAATAACATAGAAACTGACCACGCATGTATGTGCGCTCCCACTATCATTTGTGGGATAGGATACCTCATGCAAATATCCGCCGATCTGAGTAACCATTCGCGATAAAAGTTAAGAAGATGTTCTAGGCCACCCTACCTTGGTTTCCCACCCATGAAACATGCAGTTCAACATGCACATTCATGTGAATACATTCCTGAGCAGATACGAGATGAAAACACGACATGTGACCCCACTAAGGGTGTCAGGCTATTATTGTGAAGACTAGGATGGAGTGTGTGAATGATAGTGCTGACACTCATTGATAAGATAATCAGAGACTGGTAAGAGACCCCACTCCAGGTGTCCTCCCATTGAGAGGCTAGGGTAGATTTCAGATGAAAGCCCGATAGGTGACCCTGCTAAGGGTATCTTCCTATTAGAGTGGAGACTAGGATGGTGTGTGTGAATGATCATACAGACACTAGTTGAAATACCTAAGATAGAGGGTGTAAATTATCATACAGGCAGTCATCGAAATATCCAAGGCAGAGTGTGAGAATTATCATGCGGGCACTTGCTGAAATAACCAAGGCATAATATGCAAATTATCATGTGAGCACTGATAGTTAATAGGGTAGTAGTATAAATCACCTAAAGGGGGGAGGGTGAATAGGTTGTTTGTATCTTTTTGTTTTTACTAGGTTGTTTTAGGCTTAATCAAACAAACATAGTGTTGGGAATATTGCCCTCAATTTTCCCTAGATTTGAAGAGGCATCATCATCAACACTAAGAGTATAGTTGTATATGATGTTGGTTAAGTTCATCATGTGTAGGATGTTTCATAGAATAAGTTTAGACAGTTTGTCTAAGTGTTTGTGATAGGTGGTCACAAGGTAGAGAGGTGGAGAGACAGAAATCTGTCTAAATCGACAGGCATTGAGTGAAGCCAGTTCACTCAACGCCAGATGATAAGAAAGGATGCTGAAAAGACTGAAAATCGTCTAAGTCCACTGGAATTGAGTGAAGCCAGTTCACTCACTGCATGATTCGAAAAAGCATGGAGTAAAGGGTGGACAGTCAAAGTCCATCAGTCAAAGCCCACATGCATTGAGTGAAGGCAGTCCACTCAATGCCATATAACAAGAGACGTCGAGTACAACACAGTCTGTCAAATCCTCAGCATTGCAAAGGAATAAATTTGACTAAGTCTAGAAGCGTCGAGTAAAGACAGCTCACTCGATGCCTAAAGAAAGAAGCATTGAGTCAAGCTTAAGCTTTTAAAGATCTGTCAAGAATTCTGGCCAAGTCCAGAATCTTAGAGTGAGGATAGCTCACTCAATGCTCAAAGTAGAAGGCGCCGATAGAGCAATGATCAGTCAGAGCCTAAGGAGAAATTGATAGAAAAATATGTTTATGTCCAGATGCATTGGGTGAGGATAGCTCACTCAACGCAAGCTCATCAGGAAGATTGGCTAAGTACAGAAGCATTGAGTGAACCAGTTCACTCAACGCCTCATCAAAAAACAGGCAAAGACAGAAGCGTTGAGTGAAGAAAGCTGACTCAACGCATTCATAAAGAAAGTTGTGGCTAAGTACAGAAGCGTTGAGTGAAGCCAGTTCACTAAACGCGGCAGGTGTTCAGAGAAGAAGCTATGTCTAGGGGCATTAAGTGATGAAGGCTGACTCAATGTACTCAATGCATGGCAGTGTAGAAGAAATTGGAGCAATCTAGAAGCATTGAGTGATTGAAGATTCATTCAATGCACTCAGCGCCTAGAAGGGCAGAATTTTGCCAAGTCATGTTGGCATTGAGTGATGAAGGCTCACTCAATGCACTCAATGCCTAATCAGCAGAAAGATTGTCTAAGGACAAAAACGTTGAGTGAAGGCCATTCACTCAACGCACTCAACGCCTAGAAGTGCAGATTTATTTGGCTAAGTGTTCTTGCGCTGAGTGAGGGCTATTTAATCAACGCACTCAACTTCAAGGATGAACTGAGAATTTGTCTAAGTTCATAGATGCTGACGTCAGCATGAGTTAACAAAGTTTTGAATTATTGCGGGAAGGCAACAGTTCCCGACAAATGGCATCGCATGCCTACTGTATGAATTTTCTTGTAAAAGCAAAGTTACAGCCAAAAACTTCAGGTGGGCCCACGGGTCAAATAACCGTTGGACGGTGCAAGATAAAAGGGATAAGTTTGGCGGATGCAAAGACAACTTTTAGGGTTTAACATTTCGCAAAGAGGCGGAACTTCATCATCTTCTTCCTCGCCATTGTGGCAGAGCTTGAAGCTGAAGTTCAAAACCATTGGAATAAAAGTTCACCCAGTTTTAGCTATCTACATCTGCTATAATAAATTCAGAAGTTATTTCTGAGAAAGAAGAAGAAGAAGCAGAGTTTTATTCTCTGCAGTAAAGGTTAGCTGTTTGAAGAGTAAAAAGAACTGTCAAATCATTGTCTTCAGCAACAAGTTTAGAGACTTTATTTCTGAGTTACTTCCAGCACAAGCAATTTTTTATTGATGATCAATTTCTTATTGCTGAGAAGAGGTTAGGACTGAGTTAACTCAGCTCAGGAAGAAGTAGACTCAGAGAACTTCTCTATAGTCATATATCACCAACTAAACACTTTCTTTTCTGTAGGATCCTTTGTATCTGAGTTGTAGGCCTATTTTATAAAGGCCGAGGTAGGATCATTTGTTGATTTGAGTGTCGGGCCTGTGTGCATGAGGTAGGTCTCTTTGTCTGAGGTAGGAGAGTCAATATCTCTGAGTGTAGGGCTTTTATGCTTGAGTTATAGGATCAAGCTTTGGATCTGAGGTAGGGCCTTATGCCTTAGCTGTAGGAGAGTCATTCTTTCTTAGTGGTAGGTGATCTTTTGATCATTGAGTTATATGTGCAATCTTGCTCTGATCTAGGGCCTTGTGCCTAAGGTAGGTCTTGAAGAAGACTAAGAGATCATGAGGGATCGGTGTTAAAAGCTTTTTGCAGCAGAGTTTTGGAGAAGTGCCTTATCTAACACACTGTTAGAAAGGAGGGAGGGACAGTTGATGTACCTATAATCTGGGGAACCACTATAAATCTGGTGTGTTATGTTTCTGTTCTTGAAAGCAAGCTGAGGAGTTGTAATTATACGCATATTTTAATACTTTATTTATATCATTTTAGTTCTTATTTAGAGTTTTTAGTTATTTTTGTTTATAAATATGATTCTTTTTGCAAATAATTTTCTAACTTAGCTTATTTTTTGTTTTCTGGATTTTTTTAGAAATATTATGAAAATTTTATAGGATACGCCCGTGTCACATTGGTCACACCCGTGAAAGGGAGTGTTACTTTGATTTTTCACTCAAATTGGATTTCTGCATAAGACACAAGCTGACACGCCCGTGTCCCAGACCCAACACACCCGTGTCATGTCTATCGATGATCATTGACCTCAACCCGATGCTCGACGCTCGACCTTCGTCAACCCGAAAAGGACACGCCCGTGTCCGAAGACTCGACACGCCCGTGTCAATGTCGGAACTCAACGCTGCCATCGACTCAACGCCTTCACTGTTCAACAGTTAACGCCACTCAACGTTGTCACTCAATCGATGCTTCCAACTCAAAGTTCAGCCTTCTTCAACCCGACAAGGACACGCTTACCGACACGCTTGTGTTCCACATTCGTGTCACCATCTCGACTCAGCTCCTGCCAACATTAAGTTTCAAAGTATCCCAACACGCTCGTGTCACGCAACCTGACACGCCCGTGTTGGACACGTGTCCCGTCCCGCTTCTTCTAGAAAATCACCAGCTGACCAAAGTTTGACTTCTCCAACACACCAGCCATCACACGCCCATGTCACACAACCCGACACGCCTGTGTCACCCCACCTTTTTTTTCCTATAAATACAAGTTTTTTGTATGAACCAATGTTACACTCTTTGGGCCATTTCACTTATGGTAGGTGCTGCTTTGATGTTTTTGTTATACTTTGTAAGTGAATTTCTCCCCCCCCTCTTTAGTGTTTGTTTTTGCTTTCATGTAATCTCTTTTTATTTAATAAAATGTTTTTTTACTCTCTTATGTTGTATGGAAATCCGCCAAGCGCTCAACTCGAAAGTGATTTTATCGTTGTTTTCTCCACCTTTTTTGTGCTTTTATGTTTTCCTTTATCTTTGATAACTAGTATAACTTAGGAATTTGTCAATTTACTAGTCGTTATGCTGCGCATTTTATTTTCATACATCATACTTTGTTACGTTTAATCTTCTCTTTTAGGTTTGTATTCATTCTTATAGTTCTATAAAAGCGTTTTAAAAAGTGGTGTTTTTATTTTTTTTAACTTAGAATTTTTAGGATTATTAAACTTTTCGTTCTTTTTTAGTTTTATTTCCACTTTTAATGTGTTTTTATAAAATTATAAGAATGAAAACATTATCGTTTTAATTTTCCGCCAACATAGCTTTTCATTTTTACTTTGAAAACTTTTCTCCTGTTTAATCTATATTTTCTCTTTTTATGCATTTTTACCGCATTCTAGCAGTAGAAATGTAGTTGTTTTAATTTTCCAGTCTCTTTGTTTTTCTTATTTTTCATTTGCGTGCGTGCGTGTATGAGTAAATTTTTATAGCTTTCTTTCAATTTATGTAGAGTGTTTGAGTGTGTTTTAATTTCAAGTAGAGTGTGTTAGTGTGTTTTATTTCTGTAGAGTGCGTGCGTGTATGAGATAGCTTTTTCAGTTTTAATTTCCCACCTACTAATTTGAGTAGGACTCACACTTTTCAGCTTTCATTTCTCGCCTACTCGTTTGAGTAGGACTTGCAATTTACTGCTTTCTTTTTCAGCTTTCATTTACTGCTTTCATTTTTTCGCATTCTTAAGCCGTCCCCATTCCGATGAGTGTTTAATTTTAGCCCTCAGTATTGAAGAGCATTGGGACAATAAAATCGCTTTAAATAATTAAAGGTCCTCTTTTTCTCGTTAATTAAAATTACTTAAGGTTTGCCCCGGGTAAACGACACGTAGGACCACAAATCGATGTGTGAGCTCTATTTCTATTAACCATAAGCTAGCTAGCCGAGAGGCCGTGCGTATGGACTGATCACCCTTGGGTAAAGAGAATTCCGCACTTACCCTCGAGAGAAGAGGCGCGTAACTCTATCGGATTGGGTTTCCCGCCCAATAACGAGTTTCTTAGCGTAATGCGGGCATTAAGTGGTATCCTTCGTCGGACTAACATTCAATCGAATAGTCTTAATGTTCAGGTGAGTGATATTATCTAGAGATAGGTGTGCTCATTCTTTTGGAACCTCCACGGCCAAGTCTCCGCCTTAATTAATTTGAAATTTAGGATCTCTATTTATTAAAAGTTTATTTTAGTTCGAATTCAATTTGATATCATCACTCTATTTTTTCGTCGGCTTCCTTCATTTTATGCTTTTTTTTGTATTTTATATCCGCCATTAATTAAATCAAACGACCAAATATTATCGGTAAAATAATAGTCCTTTTAGGGAAAGAGTAGAAATAGTCAAACCAACCCCGAGAACAATATGACCCCGATATTCCCCTCCGGAATATCCTGTACTACCAGTGATAGGTGAACTTGCCTCCTTTCGTTAAAACTTGGTTTCAACACTTTTTTATATCAAATAAATCTGCGTGCCCCGCCTTTCTAAATTAAACAACCGCTTGCTTTAATTATTACGAAACCAAACAACCCACCCGGGGTGCCGCGAGTTTTAACCATCAACTTTTTGGCGTCATTGCCGGGGAAATTTCGTGTTGCTATTTTGAATTATTGAAAAGTATTACTTTTACCTTTTATTTATTTTGATATATAAAAACAAAAAAATAACCAACCAAAAAATATATTTTTAATAATAATAATAATAGCAATAATAATACCTACTTAAAAACAAAAAAGTCTAAAAAATTAAAAAATCTATGAAACTTAAAAACCTAAAAAAAACTAAAAAAAAATAAATAAAAACTAAAAACTAAAAAATCTAAAAACTAAAACCTAAAAAACTCTACCTAAAAACCAACTAAAAAACTATTTAAAAATGCAAAATAATAATAATAATAATTTGTTATTGAAATGTGTATATGTTTTGTTTAACTTATTTATTTTTAGTTGTTTTGTATTCACCTTTTTTTCATTTCTTTTCGGCGCGCTTCACGCTTTTGTAAGCGATAGGGGAACGCATTTCCATTACACTCATATAGCTAAGACGTTAGCTCATTACGAGTCACACACGCACTTGCCACCCCTACCACCCGCAAACTTCTAACCGAGTTTATCTTTCTCGTTTTTCTGTTTATCTTTTTGCCTTTTGCAAGGTTTCCTAACGGGTCTCCCTGAACGTGTTTCAGGGAAGTATTCCCCCTGTCTTTTTTTACATACCTATTTTTATATATATCGTTCCTCATACTTATATTGTAACATTGGGGTAAATGTTGGATTTAAGTATGGGGGTGTTTTCTTATATTGCTCTTTTATCTTTTGCACCCAATAAAAAATACCAAAAAAATTTGCAGTAATATAAAACTTCAAAAACAAATTTCTTATTTTTATAATAATAATAAAAAAATGAAATATTGCTCCGCGGCATTCGACTCATCTAACCAACCACCTAAATAAGAGTCTATTCGCGGGCGATCAAGTTTTTGGCTTTGTAATCTCTTTTTGTAAATATTCCATTTCCTCTTCTTTTCCCCTCTCTTATTTATAAATAACGCCTCTTTCTTCTCCCTTTCTTGTAAATAACTTAAAAATAAAAAAAATTCAGAAAATCTAAAAATCAAAAAAGAGAATAACTCTAAAAATTAAATATAAAAAAATAATAATCAAAAACACCAAAAAGGATAAAAACCCTAAAATCCCCAAAAAACATTTATTATGAAACAAATAAAATCGAATATACCATGTCTTAACCATTTTTGCTTGCCAAAATCTAGTTTCGAGTTTATTTATAAGCGAATTTTACTTATCCTTTATTACTATTCGTTTATTAATTATACTTTGATAGATTTAAGTGTCTGGGGTTAAGTTTTAAAAAAAAATTTATGTCTTTTCCTTATAATAGGGAACCTATTTTTCACCTCCACTTCTAATTTTTATAAATAGAACCTCGTCTTTTATGTTAAAAAATAACAATTATGGATTTCAATTATTTCTACTTTATGCTTTTAGAAACATAGGAACGTTCATTTTAAAAAGTTTGCTCTCAAAACTTTTTTAATTAAAACCTAGTTTCTTTCAAAAACCCATCTCCCATTTTTTTCATGTCTTACTTAGCATGATTACCCATATTTCATCCCTTAAAAGATCCTATGTCAATGGGAATAAGATTTCGTTCCGTAAACATAGACACCCAATATTTTAAAAGATTATATGTTATGGAGTAAGAGGATAAAATTCATTACTCTTATACATATACATTGGGTTAATTATTATGAAGTTAAAAAAAGTACATATTAGGAAAATAAGATTTAATTTTCCTAATTATCAAATATATATATATATATATATATATATATATATATATCTCGAGGTTCGAGAAAAATTTTTCCCCTCGCCTCTAAATCAAAGCTCTCTTCATAAACCAAACCACTTAGCCAATTCAATGATTCTAGAATTAATTTAAAATCATTTTGAAAGCATAAATTTTAAATTGAATTATTTCCTTTAAAATTTCTTATAAGCTAAAGTTTTTTATAAAATTCGAATCTATTCTTGTTAAACTAACAAAATAAAATTTCGCTATCTATTTGTTTCGAGTAGATGTCTTTTTGGCCGAAACTCTTCCTCTATTTATAACATTTTCATAATGTAGGATTTAACTCTAAAACCCCGGATATTAATTTTGATCTTTCTTTCATTTAATTGAAGCGGTAGCAAATTTAGAATTTTTATTATTCTTTATAAGTTCATCTCAAACTTTTGCTCTGGAATAGCAAAAGCTTAAGTATGGGAGTATTTGATGAGTTGTAATTATACGCATATTTCAGTACTTTATTTATATCATTTTAGTTCTTATTTGTAGTTTTTTGTTATTTTTGTTTATAAATATGTTTCTTTTTGCAATGAATTTTCTAACTTAGCTTGTTTCTTGTTTTCTGGATTTTTTCAGAAAAATTATGAAAATTTCATAGGACACACCCATGTCACATGGGTCACACCTGTGACAGGGCTTGTTACTTTGATTTTTCACTCAAATTGGATTTCTGCTGAAGACACAAGCTGACACGCCCGTGTCCCAAACCCGACACGCCCATGTAATGTCTCTTGACGATCATTGACCTCAACCCGACGCTCGACGCTCGACCTTCGTGTTGGGTACACTGAAAAATATGTACCAGATTTGGAGAATCCTCATCTAACTCAATGATATACATAAATTTGTATTTGATGTATGTTTGAGTTTCATTGTGCAGGTGTAGGGTTTGCAAGGAAATTCTCTTAGTATAAGTTTCGACACTTGTGAAGAATTATGTCGACACCCAGAAGTTGTGTCGACACTAGAAGCAAAGTTATGTCGACACCCAGGCCTTGTGTCGACACCTGAAGAAGAAGTTGTGTCGACACCCAGAATTGTGTTGACACCTATGGCAGGAATTGTGTCGACACCTAAAGCAGAAGTTGTGTCGACACCCAAGATTTATGTCGACACCAAAAGAAAGGAATGTGTCGACACTCAGGAATTGTGTCCAGCCCTTAAGAAGGTTTGTGTCGACATACAGGACCTTTGTCGACACACACTCAACGCCATCTTATAGTAAAAACTATTCTGAGTCTGAAGGCTTGTGTCGACACACACTCAACGACAGCTGGATATACACTCAACGCCATTTGTCTGCATCAGCTATGTCAAGACCAGAAGAAGTTGTGTCGACACACAAGACTTTTGTCGATACACACTCAATGACAGCTGAACATACACTCAACGCCATCTGTCTGCAGCAGTTATGTCGAGACCAGGAGCAGTTGTGTCGACACACAGGACTTGTGTCGACACATACAAACAGAAGCTGTGTCGAGTAGTAGAAGAATGACTATGTCAACACATGGAGTGTTGTGTCGACATCATCAAGACTTGTGTCGACACTTAGTCTATTTGTGTCGACACATATGAAGTAGTTTGCTGAGTGGTTCATGCTGAGTTGTAAAGTCTTTGAGGAATCAACTGTCATGACTGGTGACTCAATAACTGTCATAACCAACAGGTCTTACACCTATGTCAGAACTGTCAGAAGGTTGTTATAAACCGGATCAGCCAGTAATCATGAGAAAACTCTGTATAAAGGACTGATCCTTGCAATTAATAAAAAAATGGTACAAAGATAAAAAAGTGAATCATCCAAAGAGAGAATTCAACAACAAGAAAAGGGGAGACCCTAAAGAAGGTAGATTCTGAACAATCTATAGAGAAGATTTAGATCTTACTCTGAATTCAAGGAAGGAGCTGACAGGAGATCAACTTCTACATCAAGTAAAGCTCAACCTTATTTTATTCTATCAAGAAGCTTTGAAATAGCTAAGTCATGGTTGGATCTGAAGATTCAGTTCATTCAAGAACTGATCAAGAAGCTCACACCAATAGAGTATTCTATCTGGTGATATCTTAGTATCTCTTAAACAATTAATTTCTTGTAGGATCTTTTGTAAGATCTGAGTTATAAGCCAATATTTATAAAGGCTGAGGTAGAGATATGTGCCTGAGGTGTAGGACTTGTGATAATCTAAGTTATAAGCCTAGTGATAAAGGCTGAGGTAGGGCTAAGGCCTTAGGTAGGATTCTTGGGAAGAATCTGAGGTAAGACTTATATAAGTCTGAGCTGTAGGAACCAATCTGGTTCTAAGTTGTAAGATCTGTGGATCTGAGTATATGGAAGGAAGTTGGGCTGAATCCAGTTCTCTACTGGATAGGCGAAGGGGGAAAGTGGATGTACCCATACTTTGGGGAACCACTATAAATCTATTGTTTGCTATGCTGTGATTTATGTACTGAGAATTGTATGTTCTGTGTTGTGTTAATACTAGTTAAGTTTCCTGAATTATAAAAGAAAATTGGAACCTATTCACCCCCTCTCTATGTTTCTACGCTCTTGAAATAAGTCTTTCAAGTGGTATCAAAACGAGGTTGCTCAAAGATTGACCTAACAGTCTGAGTGAATCTCCAAGGCAATTAACAGATTTTAATAATGAGTTTAATTGGAACCAAAATGAATTTGGATCTATGAAACTGCCTATCTGCAGGAAAGAATACTTTGGAATTTGGAAGGAACAGGTCAGGTTATTTTTGGAAGCTTCTAGTCTAAGAATCTACATCACAGTACAAGAAGGCCCCTTCATTCCAATGAAGGTATCAGTTCTGGTTGCAAATATTAGAACCCCAAAGAGTTATTTCTAAATGACAAAGGATGAGATCATCCTGGCAACACTAGACAAAAGAGCATACAATATTATTGTAAGTGCTATAGATGATGCCACATTTCAGAATCTCGTGCATTGTAAAACCTCCAAGAAAATGCGGGACACCCTGATTGTCTACATGGAGGGACAAAAGAAGTTATAGATGACTGGAAGTCTATGCTGAATCAAGAATATGAGAGCTTTAGACAAGCCAAGACTAACAGCATAGCTGAATGTTACAAAAAGTATTTCAGGATAGTTAATTAGCTGATGATATATGGAAGAGTCTTCATCACATATGAACTGAATGACAAGTTTCTTCGGTCTCTAACAAAGGACTGGGACAAAAAGATTTGTGCCATCAGAGAGGTGGCCAAGCTTGCTGATACACCACCTCCCATACTATTTGGAAAGCTGCTATTATATGAAATGCATCTCACTTCCAAAAAGGAGGAAGAGAAGAGCAGTAGGTCTGAGTTCAAGGATAAATCAGTAGCCTTCAAGGATGAAGGCACAAGAAAGGGAAGGGGAAAATCTCCTTCTCCACCCAGAAGGAGTGTTGAGGCAGAAGAAGGAATTCCTGATTATACCTCATTAGACAGTTACACCTCTAATGTGGACTTTGCTGCCTTCACAAGGCAGTTTCAAAGATTCATGAAAAATAAGAAATGGAGAACCAGGCCATCAACATCCTTCTCCAAGGATGAGTATTACAAGAAAAAGAAGAATCCCAAGAAGGACAGGTATGCCTCAAAACCTAGTAAACAAACTAATTCTAAGATTGTTTGCAATTGTTGCAATAGGCCTGGACATGTTATAGCTGACTGTCAAGACAAGAGGACTTAATCTAAGGATAAGAAGAAGCATCAAGTGAAAGTCAAGAAGGAGAAATCCTTTGTTGCTCAAAAGCAGAAGAGTTGGACAGACTCTTCATCTTCAATATCAGGAGAAGAAGATGATGCGGAAGCATATGTTGGGTTGTTCTCAAAAGAAGAGGATTCTAGGGAACTAGAATTCCTACAAATGCCGGACTCCATAAATGGAGTGGAAGATTATTATTGTAGAGGGCTGATGGCTGTGTCAAAAAATGATCAGTGCTATGATTAGCCTGGTCCAAGCAAGGTATACAATTCTCCCTTAGATTCTGATTATTTTACTGGATCAGAATCAATAGCATCAACTTCAAGAGAAGGGGATGGTTCTGATTCTGAGGGGGATGTACATCAACTCATTAATGAGTATGGTGGGTTGTTGCAAGCTTTGAAGAGGAGCAAGTTTCTTTTCAAAGAGCTGGCCAAGGAAATTGGAACTTTTAAGCAGGCTGCATCAGAATCAGCCAAGCTGATAGATTTAAAACTCAAGGAGGTTGCCAAACTGAAGAACATAACTGTTATTCAGATAGGCACAATCTCTTTCAAGGAAAATCATATCAAGAATCTGGAGGCAAGACACCAGAAAGAAAGAGAGTTAGTGGCTAAATTCTCTAAGCCAAAATCTGTCTTGCCCTTAATAGACAATTTCATTTATCAGAAGGGAAAGACTGGTCTAGGCTTTAAGGGAAGAACAAAGGCTACCAATTCACATGGAAAAGGTAAGGCCCCAGTTCAGCACAAGCCTTTAAGCCCCCTATTTTCTTTAGGAAGGTGATGTAACCTACAAATAGGTATGATCATGAAATTACTCATGGTAACTATGAGTATGGAAACCACTTTGGCAAGTGTGCAAATGACAGTAAGCCACTCTATAGGCAAGCCATCAGGTTCAAAAGGAATTCGTGGGGTTTGCTGCTCCAGCACCCACACTTAAAAGGGCTGCTGGCAACAAGATTATGAAGTCTATACCAAAGAGAAGGTACAACAGATTTGAGTGTTGGTGGTGTGGCAAGGTAGGCCACTTTGCCATGGATTGCTGGTTTAACATAAGTGTTAAATCCAAAAATAGTTTGCCTATCAGAAAAGCTATAAGTAAACATGATAGTTTTCAAACTAACAAGAACCTTGGACTCAAAAATAATTTGGGTTCTAAGGATAAGTAATTCTTTATTTGATGAAAGTGAATCCAAGTGACAATACCCCAATATGGTACTTGGATAGTGGATGTTCCAGACACATGACTGGAATAAGAAGAATATTGAGGGACTATATACCCATAGAGAATGGACCCAAAGTCATCTTTGGTGGATTAGAAAAGGAATCATCAAAGGATTTGGTAACATTTCTAGTGACTCAATTACTATCACTAAAGTGGCTTATGTGAAGGGTCTAAAACATAACCTGATTACCATAAGTCAACTTAGTGATCTAGGTTATGACATCTCTTTCCATAAAGGGGAGTGCCAAATAAGGAGGTCAAATGATCAAGAGATCATTTTGACTGGCACTAGGAAAGGGAATGTATATTGTCTTAACCTAGATTATGAGTTTAATAACTCACCCATTTGCCTAGTTTCAGGTGAGAAAACTTCACTACGTGTCAAATGGCACAAGAGGCTAGATCATCTGAACTATAAGGCTATTGGACAGCTGTTTAGCATGGGATTAGTGAGGAATGGTCCTCAAGTGAAGTGCATTAAAGAAGGAGTGTGTTCAGCTTGCCAAAAGGGCAAACAGACCAAGTCCTCTTTTCATGCACTAGATACCAAAGATTCATTGAGATGTATATATCTCTTGCATATGGATTTGGTTTGGTCCTATGCCAGTTCATAGTCTTGGTAGAAAAGTATACACACTAGTTGTTGTGGATGACTCTTCTAGATACACATGGGCGTTCTTCTTGAGACAGAAATTTGAAACCCCTACTATTTTCCAGACTTTTGTTAGACAAATTCAGAATGAATTTAACAATTCAGTGGTCAAAATCAGAAGTGACCATGGAAATGAATTTCAGTCTGAATATATGACAAAGTTCTGTGAAGAACTAGGGATTCATCAGGAGTTCTCCTCACCTAGAACATCTCAGTAAAATGGAATTGCTAAAAGAAAGAATAAGACTCTTATTGAGGCAGGTAGAACACTACTTAGTGACACTACTCTCCTTGAATACTTCTGGGCTGAGGCAGTAAATACTACTTGTCATGTACTCAATAGAGCATTCATAAATAAGAAACATAAGATGACTCCTTATCAGATTTTGAAGGGCAGAAAACCAAACATTTCCTACTTCAGAATATTTGGTAGCAAGTGTTATGTCCAGTTAATGGTAAGCACTACCAAACAAAGTTTGCTACCAAATCCCTAGAATGGATATTTGTTGGGTACAGCAATAACAGTAGGGCATACAGGATCTACAACTTGACTACCCAAGTTGTAGAAGAATCAGTTCATGTTGTATTTGATGAGTCTAAATTGACTAACAGTGAATTGTCGAGTTCTTCAGTTAGTTCTACAGGTCTAACAGACAGGCTGGACAAGCTGACCATTAATGATGAAGCTCCTGCTAGGATGGATGAAGAAAATGATGCATGTTGTCTAGGGGGAGAACAAGACTCACTGGGTGATGAAGACAATGTGGAGCATCAAGTTGAGGAAAATGAAGAAGGCCATGAGGTGACAGGTTTCCTCCAGCTAGAAGACACCTGAAGGATCATCCAGCTCACCAAATAATTGGTGATGCAAGTCAAGGTGTTCTAACAAGGAGCAAGAGCATGAACACAATTCTATGTTCTAGCTTCTTGTCACAAATAGAACCCAAGAAGTTTGAAGAAGCCAAACTAGACACAAACTGGATTGATGTTATGCAAGAAGAACTGAATCAATTCAGAAGATGCAAAGTCTGGGAACTTGTTCCTAAACCAAAGGATCACAACATTATAGGAACCTAGTGGATCTACAGAAACAAACTTGATGAAAATGGCACTATTATCAAGAATAAGGGCAGGTTGTTAGTAAAAGGCTATAAGCAAGAGGAAGGGATTGACTTTGATCAAACCTTTGCCCCAGTAGCAAGGCTGGAGGATATAAGGATGTTCTTGGCCTATGCTGCCTAATAAGGGTTCAAGACTTTATAGGATGCAAAGAAGACATGAAGAGTACTACAGGAACCTATCAATTACTAGGTGGAAGGCTGGTGTCATGGTGCAGTAAGAAGTAGACCAGTGTAGCTATATCAACAGCTGAGTCTGAATATGTAGCTGCAGGCAGTTGTTGTGCACAATTATTGTGGATAAAGCACTAACTTGAAGATTATGACATCAAGGTAAGTAGAATTCCATTGTTTTGTGATTCTACAAGTGCTATTTTTATTGCTTAGAATCTTGTATCACACAGTAGAACCAAGCATATAGAAATTAAGTTTCATTTAATCAGAGAACATGTAGAGAAAGAAGATATTAGTCTAGAATTTGTGAATAAAACTAATCAAATAGCTAATATTTTTACAAAACCTCTGGATGAAATTAAATACAATTATTTTAAAATTGAATTAGATATGTTTAACCTAGACTAGGTTAGCACAAGATTCCTTAAGTAGAATATGAAAGCACAAAATTTCTCAGGAAATTTGGCTGAGTACCAAGTTTTTGTCGACACAAGCAGACTTTGTGTTGACACACTCAGTATGTGGTGTCGACAAAGGAATAGGATGCGTCGACTCAGAAATACTATCTATGTCGCCATAAGAATAGATGTCGACACAACTTTGTTGAGACCTTATAACTAGAGGATTGTGTGTCGGCGCACAAAAATTGGTGTCGACACAACTATGTCGAGACGTTAAGTTAACTGATTTTTGTGTCAACACACAAAAATCATAGTCGACACTCTGTGTCGAGACATGACTTGTCCATATCGACACTGACATAAGAATGTCGACACATAGACTTCTCGACTAAACCTAAGTATTATCGAGACCTAGATCTTTTCTGCAGACACATATAAGTATTGTCGAAACCTAGTATTATTACTAAGGAGCGTCTTTTGAACTCCCCTTTAAACCTAGACTATAAATAGGTGAAGCCAAAATCTGGTCGACTACGCTCTCAGAATTCTTGGCTCTACACCTTGTATCGACAAAGACCCTCTCTTCTTTTCACTTCCATCTCTCTCTCTCCCGACAAAGGCGCCTCATCAGGATGACAAAGTGAACGAAGGTTAGGAGCTGGTTCGTGGTGGATTCACGTCAGCATCGCCAGAAATCCAGGGTGTAATTACTCTAATTTCATAAAATGGTTGGGAATTCTTGGTCTTATAACCGACTAAGATCTGGAAGAAGGAAGTCATGGAATTTTATTCATCAGCCACTGTGGACACAGACGGGAAGAAGATCAAAGCCCCAATACAAAATTCCCGAGTAAAACTTACACTGAAGACGATTAGGAAATCACTCCAACTTCTTAAGGTTAAGGATGAAGATGACATCATTCCATCAATGACAAAAGATGCTTTAAGATGGTGCGGGTTAAACCCTAATACCAAGGTTGGATCATCCATCACCAGAAAAGGGATGAATTCACAAGGGAAGTTCCTGTCTGAAATAGTTGGCAAGGTGATTTTATGTAAAACAGGTGGACATGACAGAATTTCAGCCTCTATGTTCCATCTAATGACAAGAATAGTTTTCAGGCTAAAAACAGACTGGGCATCACTAGTCTTTGACAAAATACAAGAAGGTATCAAGAAACCAAATCTGGGAAGGATTCTGAGTTTATGTTGATCTTCTGCAATACCATATGTAATAAGCCAACTTCCAGGAACAAAAATCAACCATATTAGGAGATTGGACACCAAAATTCTGTCTAGGTGGGATAGAGTATTAACCAAGGAGGTTTCTACTCAACAAAAAAAGACAAAGAAAGAAAAGAAGAGGAAGAAGTTGTTCAGCAAGCAGAATCCTTTAGTGATTCTGAAGAGGAAGTGGTCTTCAGTTCAGATGAAGACATGCAACAAAAAGATGCTCAAGATCAAGTAGAGAGCAGTGTGCTCCCAGAGCAACAGATAGTCACTACTCCAGGGGGAGAAAATCCTGCACCAGCAGTACAAGATACTATACTTTTTGAGCTGCCTGCTCAAGGGGGAGAAATTGATGTAGTTACTCTAGCGAGTGAGTGTGCAGCTGATACAGTAATGGATATTGTATCAGATATCAATAAAGGAGCATTGCTAAATGTGGAGAAAGAGGCACAAGATGTGATGCAGCGCCACCGCTACTTGATGATGACCTGGTTGCCGAGGCGCTATGACATAAAGATCTGAGACGCCGTGATGACGCCGAAGGAAGTGTATGTTACCACCTCCGCTCGCGGCGTGCTAAAACCGCCATGAAAAATTAGCCTAATTTTATTATTTTCATGCACTTTATTTTATATTTTGGGAATATAAAATTATCCTATGTTTAAGTGATAATTTTATATTCACGGCATGTGTTATTTTTCATTTGGAACAATATTATATTTTGGTGTGCATTTAGCCTTTTGGATGGATGAGATTACATCTCCATCATGGAGGGCTAAGAGTTATTATAAACTCTTATTTAAGGAGGTGATTATGAGGAATAAGATCATTGAATATTTGAAACCTAAAACTCCTCCTTTGAGAATTTCGGCCAAGAGCTTTCTCCAAGCCGTCGACCCCTTGGTGGTGTGAAACCGCCGGCCCCCCTTGTGTGGTGTGAAACCGCCGCCCCTTGCTCCCTCCATCCGTTCGGTGTGACTCCGGCGCGGCTTCCTTGGTGCGACTCCGTGGAAGAAGGTTGCAAACCCCTCGGTGTGATGCCGACGGATCCATGGAGAGATTGATTCTCCCACCTTATCTTTGTGTGAACTTTCATCCCGATTGGGTAATCTCTTTCTTTGTGTGATTCTTGCTTTAGTTTGTGGAGGTTTTTCATGCACCGTTTTTTCCGTGATTTTTAAATCCGTCGCTTGCAAAATCTGAATTTGAAGGTGTTGTTATTGAATCTCTTGTTGTCCGGAACGGGTAGATCCGTCTCGGGAGTGCAACGTGGCCTAGCCTCGATTTGCTCTTCCGTTCGGCGCAATTTATGTGCCAACAAGGGAATTAATTACGACTCGAATTTCGATCGCTCTTAAAGGTTTTCCACCGCTCCGAAATAATTTATTGCTGCGCTTGAAATGGCTATATTGAAATGAATAGATGCTTGTATAGGTGCGGTGAGTTGTGTGCTTGTTGGAGAGGTAGGTCTTAAGGACGTTGTATCGAGTCCGGCTTACGGTGAGTTGTGTGCTTGTTGGAGAGGTAGGTCCTAAGGACGTGGTATCGAGTCCCGGATTTTGGGGACCAACCGACCCCTTTTCGTTCGCTTTTGGTCGACGTTCCCTCTTTTTATTTCTTGTTCGGTAACGTTTAGTAGTCCGTATTGTAGTCACGTCCGAATCACGGTCGTCACTACATCAATTTGGTATCAGAGGCGGTCGTTTCAACTCCCAAGTTACAAACATCCTCTCTACATTCTTCGTTGGTCGATCTCATCTTTCTAGGATCTGAAATTTTCGGATTGGTCTGCGTTTAGTAAAACCCTTCGGAATTTTAAACTTGTCAAAAAAATCTGAAACAAATTTTGTAGCTTCCTGCACTTATTTCCAGCAACATTAAAACAGAAAAGTTTTCGATTCGTCCTCGTTAGGGCAGCCTGAAAATTGGAACATCGTAATTCTGTCTAGTTGGTCTGCAAATAGCGGGTTGAAATCTTTATTTTTCAGCGAAATTTCAAAAAAAAAATTTCAAATCTCAAAATAAAAATTTTAAATTTCAAATTTAAAATTTTCAAAATTTCAAATATCAAATTTCAAAATTTAAAATTCAAATTTCGAATTTTAAATTTCAAATTTTCAATATTAAAATTTCAAAATTTAAAATTCAAATTTGAAATTGAATTTCAAATTTCAAATTTCTTATTTCAAAATTCAAAATTCAAAATTCAAATTTCAAAATTCAAACTTCAAAATTCAAAATTCAACTTTCAAATTTCAAAATTTCAAATTTAAAATTTAAAATTTCAAAATTCAAAATTCAAAATTCAAATTTCAAATTTAGAAATTTCAAATTTAGAAATTTCAAATAATAAAATTCAAAATATAAAATTTCAAATTTCAAATAATAAATTTCAAATTTCAAATTTCCAACTTCAAATTCCAAATTTTTCTCAAAATTACAAAAAAAAATAATAGTGGTCTGCAAATAGCGGCCTAAAAATGTTATTTTTTTTCTTTCCTCAAAATCTAAAATTTAGAATTTCTGGTATTTCTCCATCTAATTATTAGAAAGAAAACAAAAAAAATATTATTTTTCATTCAGTAATTATTTTTATTAATTAATTTGAAAATTTAGTATTTGGTGTTCCAATAGCCGGCTAAATTTTATTTTCTGCAAAAAAAAAAATCTAAAAAAATTAATTTATAATTCTTATAATTTTCTTGCTTATAAAATAAAAAAGTATGCATATATTATTTTTTGAAACTAGCGGGAACAATTAAATCTTTGAGATTTAATTAGGGCCAGTTACTTTTCTTTGCATGTGCACAAGTATCGGATCAAGTTTCTTCTCCGGTTCTCACTAGATGGCATATGACGTATATGCTTCTCGGTTAGACTATTCCTATGCTAAGGATATGGCTAAACACACCCCTAGGGAACACCACATTTATCCTACTTATGACGGTTTAAAATATCCCCAAAATTCTAGAGACTGGCTTAAGGGATTAGAACAATATTTTAATTATCACTTATGGGATGACTACGAAAAGGTTAGCTTTGCCCTAGAGCGATTAGTAGGTCGGGCCCGATTATTTTGGTTAAACGAACAGTGTCGTGTTGGTAGCTATCGTTATGCTTGGCCGCACATGCGTAACCTCCTCTCGGATCAATTTGATCCCGCCTACCTGCGCACTAATAGCACCACACTCGTTAGTAAAAATAGTTACAGCACTAGACTCGTATCCGCTTATAGGAGTGACCCTACACATCAGGATAGATCTTATCCCCAGAGAGGTAGTATTACCCAGAGTGTGCCTAGTCCCACCTATAGGAAACATAAGTCATTCTGACCCAAAAATTTGAACTCGAAAGAGGTTACTATTCGGGTGCTTGCTTCCTTAGCCTCGACATCTAAGCCCTCTAATATAGTGACTGATACCTCTGAGGATGCTTATGTGGATATGGAATCTCTGGAAGATGAAATTAATCATCTAGGTGAGAGTCTTCCTTCACTTACGATAGTGCCTGACTCTCCTGTTGAACCTGAGGATGTGATTAGGACTGCGCCCATCACTGAGGACGAGGTAAGTTTCACTGACGCTTTTAGTGACGTTGAGGAGATTGGTTACCCTAGTGACCTGGAAGAGGATTTCTTCCCTGAGGAATCATCTCTAATTCCCTTCGACGATAATTTAGTCATGGAATCTTCTGGTTACCCTGAGCCAGTAGACATTCCGGTAGAGTCGGTAGAGTCATCCGATTCTGAGAGCTTACATATCACTGATTTAGGTGATGACTTGCTAGGATCCGACGTTATATTGGTTGACCCAGGATTATTAGAGGTTTCTACGGTATTGGTAGAGTCACCTTGGGATGGATGTTCAGTTTGGAATAAGCTTAGTGTGATACATCCGGGAGTTAGTCCTTTGACGTTATTATCGCCGCTTGGAACTCAAGCTAATTATTATACTCCCCTGGATTCGATTTGCCCATCCCCCTATTCTGACTTAGACGATGTCCCCACCTCATGGGAAGAATTATGTTTGGATGACGATAACATTGAGGGCCCAACTGACTTTTCTTTGATGATAGCCCCTTCTCCTGAGGCCCAAGTTAGTTTGGAAATTTTATCGGATACGAATTTGCCTACTATTGAGACGATCACTGTTTCTGACTTAAGTAAAATTTCTAATGATTTGGTGGATTCATTCTGGGGCGAAACGTTAACTGAGGATGAGTTTTCAGTGAGGACGAATCCACTATTCGAGTTTACTTTTGATTTTAAAGGCTTGCAACCGGAGGCGTTTTCTTGGACGCTTAATCCATGCTTTGACGTTGAGTGTGACTTGGTTCCCCCTACGGAGTCAACCCTGTCGACTCTCCCTCCGGTTCCCTTAGCTCGAGTAGATGATTTAGTCATTTCTAGCCCTTCATATTTAGAGAAGTTTATTATTCCCGTCATCCCGTTAAACTTACTTAGAAGGACGTGGGCGAACGTAGTTGATGACGAACGTTTTCTGCTGACTATTTATTATGATATTTTTAAATCAAAATTTAATTTTAAATTTAACACGAAAACGTTGGAACCCACTACGTTAATTTTTGAATTTAAAGCACATGTGCCACCGGACATAATTCCGTTATTTTATACTATTAATTCAAGTCATGTGGCACATGTAACATCCCATTTCCGGCTAGACCCCTAGGAGTCGGTTGGTTGTGATAGAACCCTAGGAAGCCCAAAAATTGTAATAGATCAACCAAGATTTCGGGCCACGGGTTGGTCACGCCCGTGACTGACCCGCCACGCCCGTGACCTACGGCGTGACTCCTTCGACGATCATCGATCTCAGGGAGACGATCGTCGGGCGCAGAATTTTTCTGCCCAGGCCTGTCACGCCCGTGACCTATGTGTCATGCCCGTGACCTAGGGCGTGATACCTTCGACGATCGTCGATCCCAGCGGGACGATCATCGAAACGAAGAATTTGCCTCATGACCTTGTCACGCCCGTGACCCACATGTCACACCCGTGACCTAGGGCATGACCACCCTTCGACGATCGCCGACCTCAAGTCGACGATCGTCAAACCCAGAACTTGCAGCCCGGGCCTGTCACGCCCGTGACCCATCTGTCACGCCCGTGACCTAGGGCATGACCACCCTTCGACGATCGTCGACCTCAGTTCGACGATCGTCGACCCAAGATTGGCCACCCGGGCTTGTCACGCCCGTGACCCACATGTCACGCCCGTGACCATGGGCGTGACCACCTTTCGACGATCATCGATCTTAGTTCGACGATCTTCGATCCCAGAATTGGTCACCCGGGCCTGTCATGCCCGTGACCTATGTGTCACGCCCGTGACCAAGGACGAAACGTTAGCCAGACTGGAAATTTCGATAACCGACGTTGTAATCAACCCTGATTATGGGAAGTTACACTAGGAGTATTTATGGGCCATTTCCTACTCTGATTATCTAATAAATTAAGGAAATGTTGGTCCAATAGGAAATCTCCACCTGGCAAACACCTCTTCATCTCCAGCGTTTCAACTGCCTGTGCCATAACCGAAACGTCATTAAGGGAAATATTAATGGCCATAAACGTTTCACCCTTTCCCCTCCCCACTTGCTGACCTATAAAAGACTCCTAAGAGCAAGAGGAAAAGGTTACACTCTCCATCAAACTGTTTCAGATTTCCCCCTTGCTGTTGAAGAATTTCCAGCGACGCCACCACCGCGCCAATGGCTTCCCGACGCTCTGCATGCCTCCAGCCCGCGAACAAGGTCCTCCCCTCCCTCTCCTTCTGCGGATAGATCTTAGAAATCATTAGGAGAGATATCGGGCTCAAAAGAGCCAGATCGGGTGAGCGTTTCCATGGTTTTCTGAAAATTTCGTGGTGGCGGGTTCGCCGGAAACTGCCTCTCCGGCGGCCATGCCGCCGCCCGACGATAGCCCTCACCTCAATAGAGGTGGTGGTGGTGGCCGACCAGGGAGATGGCTGGATGGCTGGGAAATAGCTTTGGAAAAGCTACAGGAAAATAAGTTTTCAGGCCTCTGGTTTCGGGCTGTAGAAGAAGATGAACAGTGCCATTAATTAGATTCTATTTTTTTAAAACAATTTCTGAATGAAAATATCTGTCATTATAAATAATTTGGGAAAAATACCTAGAGGCTCTTGCAGGAAAAATGGTCAACACCAATGTTGTACCTCTTGGAGTCTAGGGAATTTTAAAATTTGTTTCAAGCATTTTAGACCACTGGATAGACCTCAGCACTCATTTTGGTGAGGTCTACCCATAGGGTTGTCCTAACCTTAGAAAAATTCCCCACTCCAATCCAATCATCACAATGACTTGAAATTTGTGGTGTGGCCTAACCTTACCTATATTTAGGTACCATCCAAAAATTAGGAGTTTTGAGAAATATTTTTCTATAGTTTTTAGGAAAATTAAATAATCCTAGCTTAATTTAATTAGATGGCTAAATAATTTCCAAACCCTCCCAAATTTTGGTGAGTGGTCCCTGGGTCCACTATAAGGTTCTGTATAATTTTTCATCTCATTTGGAGATGGTTTGGATTAGAAATGATCAAACCTAAGTTTTGCCCTAATAAGGGGTCTTAGGTTAATGGTGCACTTTTGATATTTGAGTGGTCAAATCACCTCAACAGAGGCTGAGATTTTTACCACTGGCTAGTAATATTCTCTAGCACCCCCCTCAAAGAGTTTGAGGTGGATCGGGGTAAGTTTGCCCCAAGAACCAAGGCCAAACCCTAAGGATGGATCTTGGTGGCTTGTGAAGGTCATGGGGTCAAATGACCTTGGAGTGACCCAAAATTTGGTGAAGAGGACCATAGGGTCATTATAGTTCTCTGGATGAAATCTTAGTAGATTTGGAGATGGTTGGGATGCCCAAAAACCCAACCCTAGTTTAGGGGTAAAAACTTGCAGAGATAGGAAATGACACTAAATCATATTGAAAAGTGATGAGATTTGGGTAGAGTGAATTATAGGGATGGTACAAGCTCTGCATATTTTACTATGAATTTTAAGATCATTATTTTGGATACTTCATTAACGATTCAGTAGCTTCTATGATTTGCTTGGAAAATTTAATATGGAATACATACTTCCTGAAAATTGATGCAAATTAAGTAGAGAACGTTTATTAGGATTTTAAATCTCTGTGAATTTTTCTAGGATTTTTGGAAGTTTAATTTTAAGGCTTGCTTCATTAAGTATGTTTTACCTTGAATATTTGATTAAATCTAAAGTGGTGTTTAGCAAGCTATTAAAATTATGATTCTTTGCACAAAGATCTTTTCTATATCATACTACTGATTAGTAATTTTTCCAAAATTTTCTGATGAGTAATTTCAGTAATTCCTTCTTTACGTAGGATTAACGTGATTATACTGGATAAATTATTTAGAGGCTAAATACTTTCTGTAAAATTCTAAAAATTTGTATTTGAGGTTATCTTGCTGTTATTTAATGATCATGATTTTTGGGTAACCATTACCTAGGAGAATCATGTAGTTCATGTTTAAAGTGACTCATGACCCGTCATTTGGGAAAATTAAATAAATATCAGATTAATTAGGAAAATTATAAATTTCTGGATTTAGACAAATTATGATATGGTAGACCTCCAGTAAATATTATAGGAGATTTGGAAGATAATTTGGTATACCTTCCCTTGTGTACCTCATATAGCTTAGGATGGTCTGCATATAGTAAAACCACGGAAACTGAACTAGAGTAATAATGAACTTGGGAAATGGAATTTTGGTAGTTGATGGTTGGTTAGAGCAAGCTACGATTAAGTTCATTATTGGAAGTCAGGATAAGTAGCGTGTGAGACCGGTTAAGGTTCGGTGGCGTTCGGGAATGACGGAAGATCGTCCATTCCGGGAAGAAGAGGAAGAGTCTTAATACTCTAGGGATAGATCTAAAGTAACTAAAAGAGGATCGGGTTAAGGGAGATCTACCAATAACAATAAGTGCCTTGCGAAAGGGAACTTCGGGCCGTAATGCCGCCGTCTTGGTTCCTAGTGCCCCTTGAGAGCCCTTCACGGGGTATGCCGGGGGCAGTCCTGGGCTAACGTAAACCATAGGAATAATAAAGTAAAAGAGCAACTAGTATAACTAGGGTTGCACATACACACACCTTGGTAGCTAGGAAGGTAGAATAATTGGTTTGGTTGCCATTCAGACGGTAGCTCTGAAGGTAGATGCACGGACGGGACTGTCCGGGGGGCCGAGGGCTCGAGGGTTGGAGTACAGGAAAGGTGGTGGGTCTTCGGTATCTGATAGTCGTTCACACCGACATCGGTACGTTGGCTCAGCGGTGTGGGACACTTAGCCAAAGAAAGTCTGGTGGGTACAGCCAGCAGTAGTACGCGGATACTCTAGGTTGTGTTCTTCTAGGGGCGTACGGAATGGCTAGGACTGGTAGTGTGGATACCCGCCTAGGAGTGGGGGGCCCGACCCACTGTCTCCATTTGCCACTATGGAGGTTCCTAGGAGTGAAGCTAGCTGCCCGAACAGGGGGAACTAAAGGTCTGTGCGCATAGAGTCGTGTGCGTGAGTTGCACTTGCATGAATCATGGCATAGCATATCACTACACTCATAATTGCATACAACCGACACCCCAACGTATAAATCGGTATTGGACTTTTTATACGATGGGAGCCTTGCAGAAGATCCCGTAACTTATAAGTTTGTATGGGCATTCATATAAGTTAAGGTTACATACTTATTTACTTGCTTGTTTACTTACTGTTCTCTAGCTGCCTTTTTATACACATTGCTACTTATTAACTGCTCTCCTTATTACTTACTGCCGTAGGATTGTTAGACCTATTTTATTCTAAATAACCACTAGATTAGCTTCCTTGTCACCTGCTTGATTACTCTCCACTTTTGTAGCTTCCCTTTCCTCCTCTCCGCCCGGTGCTTAGGAACCGTGGTGGAAGGGGTAGTGGATGATAAGGCTTAGTCTTTATGACTAATGGTTTTCGAACCACAACATTACAGGAGCTACGGATGGGAGACAGGGACCAGCAGTCCAGGGACCAGCACCAGCGGAGTACGGTGCGCATGGAGGTGGGACAGTCTAGCACCGGTGCACCTGCGACCAGCTCCGTGAGAAATTAGTATTTTATAGCTTCCGCGTTGAGCGGCTTGTAGTCAGGATTCTGATGTACTGGGCTCGAGCCCATTTATCTATTTTCTGTTATTATCTATTGATGGACTGGATGTGGTTTCACTTTTTATTTACATGTTTATGTGGACTTGTTTACATTTTATGTTTAATTACTTCTCTCTTTTGTGATCGAAAAGGGCCGGCAGAATTGGCGTTTTGTAGTGGTCGCCTTCCCGTGAGTCAGTGCCACCACAAAGCGGCAATTCTGGGCTAAGACCCCGGTGGTTTAAAAAGAAAAAAAAGGGGGGGTCTTACAAGTGGTATCAGAGCAAACCTCGATCGAAAGAGAAGTAGTCCACAAAAACCTTGGGCCACCCCAGTGCGAGCTTAGTTTGCGGACAAACTAGCAGCGGAAGCAGTGGTGTGCTCATAAGGGAAATCACATGTGAAAGTCCATCCTAACTCTCCTTAAATTCCATTCATTCGCTCTCTAACAGATGGAATTTTTACTTGTAGCCTGCGACGAACCCTACACCACAGCAGGGGACACCCCAGGCTCAGAATGAGGTCCCGCCCCCACCGGCTCCAGCTCCGTTCCAGCAGGCGGAGATGGGGCAAACACTGACGGACATTCTGGAGGCCTTCAGAGCTCAGCAAGCCCCGGCTCCACAGCCAAACCCCGGGGCCAATTGGATGACTGTCTTCTGGGGACTTTCCCCTCCATCTTACCAGGGGACGGAGTCTGCAGTACGTACGGAGGAATGGTTGGACACCATTTACGAGATGCTGGCAGGGATTCGATGCCCAACGGAGGAGGCAGTCGCTTTGGCAGTCTCTTGCTTAGAGTCACACGGAAAGAGGTGGTGGAAATCTCAGATGGACACCACCTTTGCGGGGATGGACTGCGCTGATATTACTTGGGAGGAGTTCAGAGCAGTGCTCTTGGGACATTTTGTACCTCAGTCGGCGAGGGATGACCTGGCGGATAGGTTCCTGCGGTTGAGGCAGGGGAACAGGACTATGGTGGAGTACTATCAGGAGTTCACTCACCTGGCCCGTTATGCGGACGCCTACCAGTTAGACGATGCTGGCTATGCCCGGAGGTTTTATAAGGGTCTGCAAGATGGTATGAGACAGGCCCTCCTTTTCGTCTCGGAGGGGAGTCTGGCCAGGATTCTGGAGATGGCTAAGAAGAGAGAGGCGGATCAGCTTACAGTGAGGAGCCGGAAGAGACCGGCTGATGATACAGTGATTGGAGGACGTAGAGACCGTCCTCGAGGCCAGGTTATTGGGGAGAGAAGGAACGGGGATCAACCACGTCAAGAGTTTGGGCAGGAGCAGAGGAGTCAGGAGGTATTGGCTCCCCAACCTATACAGATGCTGGAAATGCCAAGGGCGGCAGAGCAACCACCGGTATGCTATCAGTGCAACCAGCCGGGGCATATTAAGAGGAACTGCCCTATGAGGCGAGCACCCCCACCAGCACAGCAGGGCGCTCCACCTCCCCGACAGTTTGGCGGACGAGGAAAGGACCGAGGACGAGGATTTCAGGATCGAGGCCGCAGGCCAGAGAGGGAGAAGGTGTATGCTCTAGACCTGACACAGCCCCGGAACCCGGAGCAGGTTATCACAGGTATGGCAGTACTTTTAAATTTTTATCATATAAACTAGTATTCTAGACATAACCTGGTTAGAAATTAAGAGGAGAAACCTGTAACAAGAATACTAAGACACTTAATTACCCCAGGCATAGTCTTTGTTAGCGGCAAGCCCGCTCACACCCTCTTCGACACTGGTGCGTCGCAATCGTTCGTGTCAGAGGATTTTGTGAAAGGACTGGAAGGTGTGGAGCCATTCACCGGGAAGATGATGAGGGTGCGCCTACCCGATGGATCAGAGATAATGACCTCTGCTCATTGCAATATGGAAGCGAGGATCAGCGGGAAGGCGTTTGAGGCACCAGCGACGGTTCTGAAGATGCCAGACTACGACCTGATCCTGGGCATGACTTGGCTGTATTGGAACCATGCCCAGATCGATTGCGTGGCAAAGAGGATCACCGTGAGGTACGGCGACTCCTTCATTGTCATCGAAGGTATTATACCAGCACCCCGCACCTTACTATCGTCTGTGCAGGCCGTTAAGGCCCACCTACAGGGGAAAGAAGTTTATCAGGTCCTTTTTGAGGTGGTCGTGGCCAAGGACTCCATTACAGATATTCCAGTAGTGCGGGACTTTGCCGACGTGTTTCTAGAGAAGCTACCAGGGCTACCCCCGCACCGAGAGAAGGACTTCCAGATTCAGCTCGTACCGGGGGCTATGCCGCTATCCAGAGCTCCCTATCGAATGGCCCCAAAGGAGTTGGTGGAGTTTCGGAGCCAGCTTCAGGAGTTAGTGGAGGCCGGGTTCGTTCGGCCTAGCTCTTCACCATGGGGAGCTTCGGTGTTGTTCGTTAAGAAGAAGGACGGGACCCTTCGACTGTGCATCGATTACCGGGCTCTGAACAGGTTGACAGTCCGGAATACTTATCCCTTACCACGGATAGACGAGCTATTTGACCAGCTGGAGAGAGCTCATTGGTTCTCAAAGATAGATCTGAGGTCAGGGTACTACCAGCTTCGCATTCGGGAGGAGGACATCCCGAAGACGGCCTTCAGCAGCATATACAGCTTGTACGAATTTACAGTGATGCCGTTCGGGCTCACGAATGCACCCTCCGCATTCATGACCCTGATGAATCGGGTGTTCGAAGAGTATCTGGACGTCTTCGTTATCGTATTCATCGACGACATCCTTATCTATTCAAGGACGGAGGAGGAGCACGCGAGACATCTGGCCTTGACCTTGGAAAAGTTGCGTGAGCATGAGATGTATGCCAAGTACAGCAAGTGCCAGTTCTAGCTAAAGGAGGTGGCCTTTCTGGGCCATGTCATCAGTGGAGCAGGTCTGGCAGTGGATCCGGCGAAGGTCCACGCAGTACGGGATAGGCCACCACTAAAGTCGGCCTCGAATGTTCGAAGTTTCTTGGGACTGGCCGGTTACTACCGGAAGTTCGTAAAGGGGTTCTCTCAGATTGCCCTCCCTCTTACGTCTCTGACGAAGAAGGAGTCCCCTTTTATTTGGACACCACGATGCGAATCTGCCTTCCAGGAGCTGAAGGATCGTCTCACCTCGGCTCCCATCCTTGCTCTTCCATCAGGGAAGGAGGGATTCCAGGTGTATACAGATGCTTCCTATCAGGGGATGGGTGCCGTTCTGATGTAGAACGGGCACGTGATAGCCTATGCCTCCCGTCAGTTGAAGCAGCATGAGCAGAACTACCCCATGCACGATTTGGAGATGGGGGCAGTCATTTTTGCTCTTAAGATATGGCGACACTATCTCTATGGAATACATTGTGATATCTTCTCCGACCATAAGAATCTGAAGTATGTCGACACCCAGAAGGAGTTAAACATCAGACAGAGACGCTGGGTGGAGTTTCTGTCAGACTACCAGTATACCATGCACTACCACCCGGGGAAGGCGAATGTGGTCGCGGATGCTCTGAGCCGGAGAGCGAGTACGACAGGAGTAGGCCCGCAGCTGATGGCCTTGGAGTTGGTTAGATCATTCGAGGAGATGCAGATTTTGCTAGTGTCTGAGGATGACCCGGAGCTGTACATGGAGTACTTAGGGTCGATGGCTACTACTGATGATATTCGAGACCACAGCAGAGATAGGAAGATGCTGGACGAGAGAGCTGAGCCGATATTCCGAGCCTTGGAGGAAGGCACGACTGGAGATTACTCTTTGAGGGATGGGCTCCTGTGTCTCCGGGGCAGAGTCTACATACCAGCAGGAGGACGAATCCGGGAGGACATTTTGACGGAAGCTCACTGCAGCCGATAATCTGTACACCCGGGGATCACCAAGATGGTAAAGGATTTGAAGAGGACGATGTACTGGCCGGGTATGAAGAAAGATATTATGTATTTTGTGACGCATTGTGAGGCCTGCCAGCTCGTGAAGGCGGAATGTAGGAACACGGCAGGCTTGCTGCAGCCGCTTCCGGTGCCGGAGTGGAAGTTTGAGGATATAGCCATGGAGTTCATACATGGGTTGCCTCGATCCTGTGCGGGAAATGACTCGATCTGGGTGATAGTGGACAGACTAACAAAGGTGGCCAGATTCATTCCGGTGGCAAAGGACACACTGGTCAGAGTATTAGTACGGAGGTTCGTTGAGCAGTTTGTGCGTTATCATGGGGTGCCCAAGACTATTGTTTCAGATCGGGATGGGCGGTTTACATCCAGGGAATGGAGGTCAGTCCAGGCCCATCTGGGTTCTCGGTTGACATTCAGCACAGCTTTTCACCCTCAGACCGACGGACAGACAGAGCGCACCAACCGTACACTGGAGGATCTATTGCGACTGTGTATTTTAGACCGTGGCGAGCCTTGGGAGAGATTGCTGCCACTGGTCGAGTTTTCGTACAACAATGCTCATCAGTCCAGAATAGGCATGGCTCCATACGAGGCGTTGTACGGAAGGAGGTGCAGGACCCCACTATCATGGGTTCAAGATGAAGATCCGTAAGCACTAGGCTCGGAGTTTGTGGGAGATACAGATACTCAGATTAGATTGATCCGGGACTGGATGTTGGAAGCTCAGAGCAGACAGGCGAAATACTATGATGCGAGGCATCGTCAAGTGGAGTTCCAGGTAGGGGACCGAGTCTTCTTGAAGATACGGCCGATGCACGGAGTTTCGCGGGTGCGTGGGCGGAAGAAGCTCAGTCCGAGATATATGGGGCCTTATAGGATCCTGGAGCGGATCGGCCCCTTAGCCTATAGATTGGAGCTATCGCCGGAGTTAGCGGGGTTACATGACGTCTTCCACGTCTCCTCACTTCGGAGGGCTCTGCTATGCCCTGAGCAGATGATCTCCTCGGCAGATGGCCCGGTGGCCTCGGATCGGTCAGTCAACATGGAACCTATCAGGATTGACGTTACAGCAGTGCGGGTCTTGCGACGAAAGAAGGTTCCGCTAGTCAAGGTTCTGTGGAACAATCATGGGTAGGAGGAGCATACATGGGAGCCACAGGACTTGATGCAGCAAAAATACCCGGAACTTTTTCGTCAGGTATACCTCACCACCCCTCTGGACAATCAATTTGCCTTCTTATTTTAAACCAATAGAACTGAAAAATTCAAGAATAGGGGATAATCTTTTGTTTATTGGGGTGTATATACCTAGCTAATTGGGCGAATCAATCATAGATTTGAAACCGCGCAAAGCAAACATAACGTAGAGATGTAATTTCTTCAATTCACATGCGATGTTACAAGCTTATTTTTCCGATCAGAGTCCCGTAGGCTTAACATTGATTTCGGGGACGAAATCTTTGTTTTGTTTATTGGGATTTGTAACATCTCATTTCCGGCTAGACCCCTAGGAGTTGGTTGGTTGTGATAGAACCCTAGGAAGCCCAAAAATTGAAATAGATCGACCAAGATTTCGGGCCACGGGTTGGTCACGCCCGTGACCGACCCACCACGCCCGTGACCTAGTGCGTGACTCCTTCGACAATCGTCGATCTCAGGGAGACGATCGTCGGGTGCAGAATTTTTCTGCCCAGGCCTGTCACGCCCGTGACCTATGTGTCACGCCCGTGACCTAGGGCGTGACACCTTCGACGATCGTCGATCCCAGCGGGACGATCGTCGAAATGAAGAATTTGCCTCATGACCTTGTCACGCCCGTGACCCACATGTGACGCCCGTGACCTAGGGCGTGACCACCCTTCGACGATTGCCGACCTCAAGTCGACGATCGTCAAACCCAGAACTTGCAGCCCGGGCCTGTCACGCCCGTGACCCATCTGTCATGCCCGTGACCCATCTGTCACGCCCGTGACCTAGGGCGTGACCACCCTTCGACGATCGTCGACCTCAGTTCGACGATCGTTGACCCAGGATTGGCCACCCGGGCTTGTAACGCCCGTGACCCACATGTCACGCCTGTGACCAAGGGCGTAACCACCCTTCGATGATCGTCGATCTCAGTTCGACGATCGTCGATCCCAAAATTGGTCACCCGGGCCTGTCACGCTCGTGACCTATGTGTCACGCTCGTGACCAAGGCCGCAACGTTAGCCAGACTGGAAATTTCGGTAACCGACGTTGTATTCAACCCTGATTATGGGAAGTTACACCAAGAGTATTTATGGGCCGTTTCCTACTCTGATTATCTAATAAATTAAGGAAATATTGGTCCAATAGGAAATCGCCACCTGGCAAACACCTCTTCATCTACAGCGTTTCAACTGCCTGTGCCATAACTGAAACGTCATTAAGGGAAATATTAATGGCCATAAACGTTTCACCCTTTCCCCTCCCCACTTGCTGACCTATAAAAGACTCCTAAGAGCAAGAGGAAAAGGTTACACTCTCCATCAAACTGTTTCAGATTTCCCCCTTGCTGTTGAAGAATTTCCGGCGACGCCACCACCGCGCCAATGGCTTCTCGACGCTCTGCATGCCTCCAGCCCGCGAACAAGGTCCTCCCCTCCCTCTCCTTCTGCGGATAGATCTTAGAAATCGTTAGGAGAGATATCGGGCTCAAAAGAGCCAGATCGGGTGAGCGTTTCCATGGTTTTCCGAAAATTTCGTGGTGGCGGGTTCGCCGGAAACCGCCTCTCCGGCGGCCGTGCCGCCGCCCGACGGTAGCCCTCACCTCAACAGAGGTGGTGGTGGTGGTGGCCGACCAGGGAGATGGCTGGATGGCCGGGAAATAGTTTTGGAAAAGCTACAGGAAAATAAGTTTTCAGGCCTCTGGTTTCGGGCTGTAGAAGAAGATGAACAGTGCCATTAATTAGATTCTATTTTTTTAAACCAATTTCTGAATGAAAATATCTGTCATTTTAAATAATTTGGGAAAAATAACTAGAGGCTCCTGCAGGAAAAATGGTCAACACCAATGTTGTACCTCTTGGGGTCTAGGGAATTTTAAAATTTGTTTCAAGCATTTTCGACCACTGGATAGACCTCAGCACTCATTTTGGTGAGGTCTACCCATAGGGTTGTCCTAACCTTAGAAAAATTCCCCACTCCAATCCAGTGATCACAATGACTTGAAATTTGGGGTGTGGCCTAACCTTACCAATATCTAGGTACCATCCAAAAATTAGGAGTTTTGGGAAATATGTTTCTATTGTTTTTAGGAAAATTCAATAATCCTAGCTTAATTTAATTAGATGGCTAAATAATTTCCAAACCCTCCCAAATTTTGGTGAGTGGTCCCTGGGTCCACTATAAGGTTCTGTATAATTTTTCATCTCATTTGGAGATGGTTTGGATTAGAAATGATCAAACCTAAGTTTTGCCCTAATAAGGGGTCTTAGGTTAATGGTGCACTTTTGATATTTGAGTGGTCAAATCACCTCAACAGAGGCTGAGATTTTTACCACTGGCTAGTAATGTTCTCTAGCACCCCCCTAAAAGAGTTTGAGGTGGATCGGGGTAAGTTTGCCCCAAGAACCAAGGCCAAACTCTAAGGATGGATCTTGGTGGCTTGTGAAGGTCATGGGGTCAAATGACCTTGGAGTGACCCAAAATTTAGTGAAGAGGACCATAGGGCCATTATAGTTCTCTAGATGCAATCTTAGTAGATTTGGAGATGGTTGGGATGCCCAAAAACCCAACCCTAGTTTAGGGTGAAAAACTTACAGAGATAGGAAATGACACTAAATCATATTGAAAAGTGATAAGATTTGGGTAGAGTGAATTATAGGAATGGTACAAGCTCTGGATATTTTACTATGAATTTTAAGATCATTATTTTGGATACTTCATTAACGATTTAGTAGCTTGTATGATTTGCTTGGAAAATTTAATATGGAATACATACTTCCTGGAAATTGATGCAAATTAAGTAAAGAACGTTTATTAGGATTTTAAATCTCTGGGAATTTTTCTAGGATTTTTGAAATTTTAATTTTAAGGCTTGCTTCATTAAGTATGTTTTATCTTGAATATTTGATTAAATCTAAAGTGGTGTTTAGCAAGCTGGTAAAATTATGATTCTTTGCACAAAGATCCTTTCTATATCATACTACTGATTAGTAATTTTTCCAAAATTTTCCGATGAGTAATTTCAGTACTTCCTTCTTTACGTAGGATTAACGTGATTATACTGGATAAATTATTTAGAGGCTAAATACTTTCTGTAAAATTCTGAAAATTTGTATTTGAGGTTATCTTGCTGTTATTTAATGATCATGTTTTTTGGGTAACCATTACCTACGAGAATCATGTAGTTCATGTTTAAAGTGACCCATGGCCCGTCATTTGGGAAAATTAAATAAATATCAGATTAATTAGGAAAATTATAAGTTTCTGGATTTAGACAAATTATGATATGGTAGACCTCCAGTAAATATTATACGAGATTTGGAAGATAATTTGGTGTACCTTCCCTTGTGTACCTCATATAGCTTAGGATGGTCTGCATATAGTAAAACCACGGAAACTGAACTAGAGTAATAATGAACTTGGGAAATGGAATTTTGGTAGTTGCTGGTTGGTTAGAGCAAGCTACGATTAAGTTCATTATTGGAAGTCAGGATAAGTAGCATGTGAGACCGGTTAAGGTTAGGTGGCGTTCGGGAATGACGGAAGATCGTCCATTCCGGGAAGAAGAGGAAGAGTCTTAATACTCTAGGGATAGATCTAAAGTAACTAAAAGAGGATCGGGTTAAGGGAGATCAACCAATAACAATAAGTGCCTTGCGAAAGGGAACTTCGGGCCGTAATGCCGCCGTCTTGGTTCCTAGTGCCCCTTGAGAGCCCTTCACGGGGTATGCCGGGGGCAGTCCTAGGCTAACGTAAACCATAGGAATAATAAAGTAAAAGAGCAACTAGTATAACTAGGGTTGCACATACACACACCTTGGTAGCTAGGAAGGTAGAATAATTGGTTTGGTTGCCATTCAGACGGTAGCTCTGAAGGTAGATGCACGGACGGGACTGTCCGGGGGGCCGAGGGCTCGAGGGTTGGAGTACAGGAAAGGTTGTGGGTCTTCGGTATCTGATAGTCGTTCACACCGACATCGGTACGTTGACTCGGCGGTGTGGGACACTTAGCCAAAGAAAGTCTGGTGGGCACAGCCAGCAGTAGTACGCGGATACTCTAGGTTGTGTTCTTCTAGGGGCGTACGGAAGGGCTAGGCCTGGTAGTGTGGATACCCACCTAGGAGTGGGGGGCCCGACTCACTGTCTCCGTTTGCCACTACGGAGGTTCCTGGGAGTGAAGCTAGCTGCCCGAACAGGGGGAACTAAAGGTCTGTGCGCATAGAGTCGTGTGCGTGAGTTGCACTTGCATGAATCATGGCATAGCATATCACTACACTCATAATTGCATACAACCGACACCCCAACGTATAAATCGGTATGGGACTTTTTATACGATGGGAGCCTTGCAGAAGATCCCTTAACTTATAAGTTTGTATGGGCATTCATATAAGTTAAGGTTACATACTTATTTACTTGCTTGTTTACTTACTGTTCTCTAGCTGCCTTTTTATACAAATTGCTACTTATTAACTGCTCTCCTTATTACTTACTGTCGTAGGATTATTAGACCTATTTCATTCTAAATAACCACTAGATTAGCTTCCTTGTCACCTGCTTAATTACTCTCCACTTTGGTAGCTTCCCTTTCCTCCTCTCCGCCCGGTGCTTAGGAACCGTGGTGGGAGGGGTAGGGGATGATAGGGCTCAGTCTTTATGACTAATGGTTTTCGAACCACAACATTACAGGAGCTCCGGATGGGAGACAAGGACCAACAGTCCAGGGACCAGCACCAGCGGAGTACGGTGCGCATGGAGGTGGGACAGTCTAGCACCGGTGCACCTGCGACCAGCTCCGTGAGTGATTAGTAGTTTTATAGCTTCCGCGTTGAGCAACTTGTAGTGAGGATTCTGATGTACTGGGCTCGAGCCCATTTATCTATTTTCTGTTATTATCTATTGATGGACTGGATGTGGTCTCACTTTTTATTTACATGTTTATGTGGACTTGTTTACATTTTATGTTTAATTACTTCTCTCTCTTGTGATCGAAAAGGGCCGGCAGAATTGGCGTTTTGTAGTGGTCGCCTGCCCGTTAGTCGGTGCCACAACAAAGCGGCAATTCTGGGCTAAGACCCCGGTGGTTAAAAAAAAAGGGGGTCTTACAGCACATGGGTTCTCCCCTCATGGTTTTAATTTAATTAGGAGCATTTTTAATTTCTTGACCCTTCTAAATGCGTCCTTTAAATTACTTGCGAGGTTGTTTCGAATAGTCTTCCACCGTTATGTGAATGGTTTGGTTTTTGATAATCGAAGCTTGGGTAGCCTTCTTAGATGCCTCGTAAGCGATCACAAAGGCACGTAGGATCTTATTCTTCCCCACGCCCAATTAGCTTATAATAATTCCGAAAATCGGTCTACTGGTCTGTCACCAAACGAGATTGTCCATGGATACAAGGCCCCTATGCATATTGACTTGGTACCGTTGCCCCCAACATACAAGACAAGTCAATTTGCACAATCCTTCGCCCAACATATTCATGACTTACATGTACGTATACGAGCTACCTTGACTGCTCAATACGAGTCTTATCAGTCGCACGCTAATTTACATAGGAGGGTGTTGCACTTTAAAGTTGGCGATTTGGTCCTAGTCCGGTTAGTTCTCGAATGCTTGACATCTGGCACCGTTAAGAAGTTGGCACCGAAGCGCGCCAGCCCTTTTCGGATTATCAAGAAACTAGGTGACAACGCTTTCGTTTTGGATTTGCCGGCTGATTGGGGTATCTCCCCTATTTTTAATGTCTCGGATTTGATGCTGTTTGTTTTACCTCCACCTGAGTTGAATTCTCTGTCGTCTTCACCCTCCACTGAAAATTCTAATGGGTTGGGGAGTGGTAGTTTGGATGATCTCTCTCCTTCGGTCCGCGCAGGTATAACATCGGATGGTACGTTGCCTTCTTTTACTCCTACTGCTGACATGTTTCCCAGGTTCCCCAGGACATTTCTCACTCCAGATATGATACTCGCTGCGGAACCATTCACTATTCCGGATGGTACTACTTACCGCTTCATCGTCCGTTGGCGTGACCGCCCCCTTTCGGACGACTCTTGGGTACTCGCGACAGAGCTTCAACGTTTGGATGCTGAGCTTCTCCGCCGCTATCTCTCCACTCACGCATCAGAGATACGTGATTTTGAGTGGGGGAGGATTGATGGAGCGCCACCGCTACTTGATGATGACCCGGTTGCCGAGGCGCTATGACATAAAGATCTGAGACGCCGTGATGACGCCGAAGGAAGTGCACGCTACCACCTCCGCCCGCGGTGTGCTAAAACCGCCATGAAAAATTAGCCTAATTTTATTATTTTCATGCACTTTATTTTATATTTGGGGAATATAAAATTATCCTATGTTTTAGTGATAATTTTATATTCATGGCATGTGTTATTTTTCATTTGGAACAATATTATATTTTGGTGTGCATTTAGCCTTTTGGATGGATGAGATTACATCTCCATCATGGAGGGCTAAGAGTTATTGTAAACTCTTATTTAAGGAGGTGATTATGAGGAATAAGATCATTGAATATTTGAAACCTAAAACTCCTCCTTTGAGAATTTCGGCCAAGAGCTTTCTCCAAGCCGTCGACCCCTTGGTGGTGTGAAACCGCCGGCCCCCCTTGTGTGGTATGAAACCACCGCCCCTTGCTCCATCCATCCGTTCGGTGCGACTACGGCGCAGCTTCCTTGGTGCGACTCCGTGGAAGAAGGTTGCAAACCCCTCGGTGTGACGCCGGCGGATCCGTGGAGAGAGTGATTCTCCCACCTTATCTTTGTGTGAACTTTCATCCCGGTTGGGTAATCTCTTTCTTTGTGTGATTCTTGCTTTAGTTTGTGGAGGTTTTTCATGCACCGTTTTTTCCACGATTTTTAAATTCGTCGCTTGCAAAATCTGAATTTGAAGGTGTTGTTATTGAATCTCTTGTTGTCCGGAACGGGTAGATCCGTCTCGGGAGTGCAACGTGGCCTAGCCTCGATTTGCTCTTCCGTTCAGCGCAATTTATGTGCCAACAAGGGAATTAATTACGACTCGAATTTCGATCGCTCTTAAAGTTTTCCGTCGCTCCGAAATAAATTATTGCTGCGCTTGAAACAGCTATATTGAAATGAATAGATGCTTGTGTAGGTGCGGTGAGTTGTGTGCTTGTTGGAGAGGTAGGTATTAAGGACGTTGTATCGAGTCCGGCTTACGGTGAGTTGTGTGCTTGTTGGAGAGGTAGATCCTAAGGACGTGGTATCGAGTCCCGGATTTTGGGAACCAACCGACCTCTTTTCGTTCGCTTTTGGTCGGCGTTCCCACTTTTTATTTCTTGTTCGGTAACGTTTAGGAGTCCGTATTGTAGTCACGTCCGAATCACGATCGTCACTACATCAAGATGTGCAGTTGAAATACACTGCTCAGGATGAGCAAATAAGTATCTCCTTTCTAGAGAGGTCCCTGGAAAAAGATCTAGATGTCAAGAGAGAACCTTTTATTTCCCCAGCTACTCTTGTTCCTCCTTTTTAAATGATGAAGGAGGTAACCATGGAGGAGTTGTTCCCTGATAAACCTGCAGTAAGGATTGAGGAGGAGCAGCAAATATAAGACAAGGGACAGCCAGGAACTGAGGGGGAGGAGCTGCTAAAGGACCTAGTCAACAAAGAAACAATTGACATAGAAAGCTCATCCAATTCTTCTGATGATGAAGAGGCCACTAGAGCTAAGAAAAGAAAGATTATTGCCATGAGGAAAAGGAGCTTAGGATACAAAAGGGCCTTGCAAAAAGTCACACCACCACCTGCTACAAGTATGGATTTCAGTTCTCTACTGATCCAAATGTAAGTTAAGTTAGATGAACAATGACAATCATTAGAAAAGAATGTGGATGAAACACACAAGGAGCTGCAATCTCAGCTAGCATAAGATATCAAGTCCATCAGATTTGAAGTGAATTTGAATAAGAAAGAAATGACAGATTATTTCGTGAAAGGGGGTCATGTAGTTGTGTATCTTGCCACCAAACAGCAAGAACTGAAAACTAATGAACCTGATATGGCAGAGAAACAAGCTTATACATTAGAGAATCAATTTAGAATGAATGAGAATCTCTAGGATTCCCATAATGCAATTCTCTCAAAGATTGTAGGGGTAACTGCTGCTGTTTCAACTGGAGTTTCAAAACAAATTCAGGATGATCTAGCTGTTGTCAAAACAATAATAGAGGCTGCACAACAGAGTATTACCACTCAAATTCATAAGTTCGGAAACTACTATAGAAAAAGAATTGAGAATCTGAAAGGTCAAGTCAGATTCCACAATAATGATCTCAGAGATCATATTAAAAGAGAAATCATAAAGGGGGAGAGATTATTAGTCAAAGCTGGCTCTGATCATGCCAAATGGTTATCCAATACCATCAGAGCTACACTTGGCTTCCCTCCTTTATGTGATGATGACAATATTGCTGTGTCTGGAGTGCAACTTGCTTATATTGAAGGAGATCAGCCTGAACTTGCATAGGTTATTTACCCTCCTGCTAACTTTGGCATGGTTGAATAAGAAGTGCAGACAATATACAACCCTTCACAGGAGGCCCCAAAGTTTATTTTGAAAAAGTATAAATGTCAGAGGCTGCAAAGCAAACTCAAAAGGAAGCACAATTATCCAAGAAAATGTTCAAAGAATAGGCTGAGTTGAAGCAAGATTTTGAGCAATGGAGCCCAACTTTCAGGAATATTATTTTGAATGCCTGGAAGGTTATAAAGGATAAAACCCATGACATGGGTAAATTGTATTCTGAGAAAGAATGGAACAAATATCAAGGCAGACAAGAAGCCATTCTTTAGTTTAGAAGGAGTGCAAAAGCTGGGAAGTTAATTGCTAATGCTCTAGAGCATAGCAGGTACTTCCCCAAGCCCTTTCACTATTTTGAAAGGCAAAGGATAAAGGCTAAAGAACAGAAGAAAAAGGATTTCAAAGGGAAGCAACCTGCTGATGATACAGAACCTATTTTGCAGGCAAAGATTAAATCTGGAAAATGCATTATAATTAAGGAGCCTAGTCAATCATAGGATAGATAGGCTTATGTATAGAACAATATAACTTTTTGCTTTTGTTTTAAGGAAACATGTAAACCCAGAATTTTCTGATTAATAAATAAAATCAGCTTCATTATTAATTGTAGTTGTTTACACTATTTGTATGTTATCTTGCACTAAAATGTATGTACATCTATTTTTATGTGCTTTATTATGAGTGATGTATATCTTTGACAAAGGGTTATGACTTCTCAAAAAAGGGGGAGATTCTTGGGTACACTGAAAAATATGTACATGATTTGGAGAAGCCTCATCTTACTCAATGATATACATCAATTTGTATTTGATGTATGTTTGAGTTTCATTGTGCATGTGTAAGGTTTGCAAGGAAATTCTCTAAGTATCGGTGTCGACACTTGTGAAGAATTGTGTCGATACTTAGAAGTTGTGTCGACACTAGAAGCAAAGTTATTTCTACACCCAGGTCTTATGTCGACACCTGAAGAAGAAGTTGTGTCGACACCCAGAATTGTGTCGACACCTAAGGCAGGAACTGTGTCGACACCTAAAGCAGAAGTTGTGTCGACACCCAGGAGTTATGTCGACACAAGAAGAAAGGCATGTATCAACACTCAGGAATTAAGTCCACACTTGAAAAAGGTTTGTGTCGACACACAGGACTTGTGTCGACACACACTCAATGCCATCTTGCAGCAATAGTTATTCTGAGTTTGAAGGCTTGTTTCAACAAACAGGACTTGTGTCGACACACACTCAATGACAGCTGGACATACAATCAACGCCATTTGTCTACATCAGCTATGTCAAGACCAGAAGCAGTTGTGTCGACACACAGGACTTGTGTCGACACACACTCAAAGATAGCTGGACATACACTCAACGCCATCTGTCTGCAGTAGTTATATCAAGACCAGGAGTAGTTGTGTCGACACACAGGACTTGTATTGACACATATAAATAGAAGCTGTGTCGAGTAGCAATAAAAATTACTATGACAACACATGGAGTGTTGTATCGACATCATCAAGACTTGTGTCGACACTTAGTCTATTTGTGTTGACACATATGAAGTAGTTTGATGAGTGGTTAATGCTGAGTTGTAAAGTCTTGGAGGAATCAACTGTCATGACTGGTGACTCGACAATTATCATAACCAACCGGTCTGACACCTGTGTCAGAACTGTCAAAAGGTTATTACAAACTATATCAGTCGGTAATCATGGGAAAACTCTATATAAAGGACTGATTCTTGACAATTAACAAAAAAACTGATATAGAGATAAAAAAGTGAATCATCCAAAGAGAGAATTCAACAACAAGAAAAAGGGAGACCCTTAAGAAGGCAAATTTTGAACAGTCTGCAGAGAAGATTCAGATCTTATTCTGAATTCAAGGAAGGAGCTGACAGGAGATCAACTTCTACATCAAGTAAAGTTCAACCTTATTTTGTTCTATCAAGAAGCTTTGAAATAACTTAGTCAGGTTGGATATGAAGATTCAGTTCATTCAAGAACTAATCAAGAAGCTCACACCAATAGAGAGTTCTATCTGGTGATATCTTAGTTTCTCTTAAACAATTAATTTCTTATAGGATCTTTTGTAAGATCTGAGTTGTAAGCCTATATTTATAAAGGCTGAGGTAGGGCTGTGTGCCTGAGGTGTAGGACTTGTGATAGTCTGAGTTTTAAGACTAGTGATATAAGTTGAGTTAGGGCTAAGTCCTGAGTTACGATTCTTGGGAAGAATCTGAGGTAAGACTTGTATAAGTCCGAGCTGTAGGAACCAATCTGGTTCTGAGTTGTAAGATCTGTGGATCAGAGTAACTGGAAGGAAGTTGGGCTGAATCCAGTTCTATATTGGATAGGCGAAGGGGGAAAGTGGATGTACCCATACCTTAGGTAACCACTATTAATATGTTGTTTGATGTGCTGTGATTTATGTACTGAGAATTGTATTTTTTGTGCTTTGTTAATACTAGTTAAATTTCCTGAATTATAAAAGAAAATTGGAACCTATTCACCCCCCCTCTAGGTGTCTAGGCTCTATAAAAAAGTCTTTCACTTCGTCAACCCGAGAAGGACATGCCCGTATCTGAAGACTCGACACGCCCGTGTCAATGTCAGCACTCAACGCTGTCAGCCACTCAACGCTGTCAGCCACTCAATGCCTTTACTATTCAACACTCAACGCCACTCAACGTTGTCACTCACTCGATGCTTCCAGCTCAAAGTTCATCCTTCTTCAACCCGATAAGGACACGCTTACCGACATGCCCGTGTTCCACACCCATGTCACCAGCTCGACTGAGCACCTGCCGACATCAAGTTGCAATGTGTCCTGACACGCCCGTGTCACGCAACCCGACACACCCGTACCGAACACGTGTCCTGTCCCGCTTCTTACAGAAAATCGCCAGCTGATCAAAGTTTGACTTCTCCAACACACTACCCATGACACGCCCGTGTCACACAAACCGACACGCCCGTGTCACCCCACTTTTTTTGCCTATAAATACAAGTTTTTTGTATGAACCAATGTTCCACTTTTTGGGCCATTTCACTTATGGTAGGTGCAGCTTGGATGTTTTTGCTATGCTCGGTAAGGGAATTTCTCGCCCCCCTCTTTAGTGTTTGTTTTTGCTTTTATGTAATCTCTTTTTTATTTAATAAAATGTTTTTCCTCTCTTATGTTGTATGGAAATCCGCCAAGCGCCCTACTCGAAAGTTATTTTTATCGTTGTTTTCTCCTTCTTTTTTGTGCTTTTATGTTTTCCTTTAGCTTTGATAACTAGTTTAACTTAGGAATTTGTTAATTTATTAGTCGTTATGCTGCAGATTTTATTTTCGTACATCGTAGTTTGTTACATTTAATCTTCTCTTTTTAGGTTTGTATTCATTCTTATAGTTATATAAATGCGTTTTAAAAAAGTATTGTTTTTATTTTCTTTAACTTAGAATTTTTAGGATTGTAAAACTTTTCGTTCTTTTTGTTTTATTTCCACTTTTAATGCGTTTTTATAAAATTATAAGAATGAAAACGTTATCATTTTAATTTTCCGCCAACTTAGCTTTTAATTTTAACTTTGAAAACTTTTTGCCTGTTTAATCATTATTTTCTCTTTTTATGCATTTCTACGCATTCTAGCAGTAGAAATGTAGTTGTTTTAATTTTCCAGTCTCTTTATTTTTCTTATTTTTCATTTGTGTGCGTGCGTGTATAAATAGATTTTTATATCTTTCTTTCAATTTATATAGAGTATGTGGGTGTGTTTTAATTTCATGTAGAGTGTGTGAGTGTGTTTTATTTCTGTAGAGTGCGTGCGTGTATGAGATAGCTTTTTTTGCTTTAATTCCCCGCCTACTCGTTTGAGTAGGACTCACACTTTTCAGCTTTCATTTCCCGTCTACTCGTTTGAGTAGGGCTTGCAATTTACTGCTTTATTTTTAATATTTCATTTATTGCTTTCATTTACTGCTTTCATTTTCTTCTTTCATTTTATCGCTTTCTTATGCCATCCCCATTCCGATGAGTGGATAATTGTTATTAGCCCTCAGTATCGAAGAGCATTAGGACAGATAAAATCGCTTTAAATAATTAAAGGTCCTCTTTTTCTCGTTAATTAAAATTACTTAAGGTTTGCCCGGATAAACGACGCGTAGGACCATATATCGATGTGTGGGCTCTATTTCCGTTGTCCATACGCTAGCTAGCCGAGAGGCCTTGCGTATGGACCGATCACCCTTGGGTAAAGAGAATTCCGCACTTACCCTTGAGAGAGGAGGCGCGTAACTTTACCGGATTGGGTTCCCCACCAAATAGCGGGGTTCTTAGCGTAATGCGGGCATTAAGAGAAATCCTTCGTCAGACTAATGTTCGGTCGAATAGTCTTAATGTTCAGGTGAGCGATATTACCTAGAGATAGGTGTGCTCATTCTTTTGTAACCTCCACGGCCAAGTATCTGCCTTAATTAATTTGAAATTTAGGATCTCTATTTATTAAAAGTTTATTTTAGTTCAAATTCAATTTAATATCGTCACGCTATTTTTTCGCAGGCTTCCTTCACTTTATGCTTTTATTTTCTGTATTTTATATCTGCCTTTAATTAAATCAAATGACCATACATTATCGATAAAATAATAGTCCTTTAAGTGAAAGAGTAGAAATAGTCAAACCTACCCCGAGAAGAATATGACCCCGATATTTCCCACCAGAATATCCAGTACTACACGCGATAGGTGCACTTGCCTCCTTTCATTAAAACTAGGTTTCAACCCTTTTTATATTAAATAAATCCACACGGTGCCTTTCAAAATAAAACCACCGCTTTAATTATTACGAAACCAAACAACCCACCCAGGGCGCTGCGAGTTTTAACCATAACAAGCTAACTAAGCTAACTCAACACACCCAAAGTTAGGAAAAAGTATAAAGAGGCCAAAAACCTATTCACACCCACTCTAGTCGTTTAGCTGCCCTTGAAACTAAAAACATTCAAGTGGTATCAGAGGGAGGTTGCTCAAGAAGGACTTAACAGTCTGAGTACATCTCAATGGGTAGCCAAAATAAGTATACTTATGGGTTCAGGAGAGAACTATAAGGAGCTAGGTTCCATGAAGCTTTCGATCTACAGGAAGGAGAGCTTTGGAATCTGGAAGGAGAGGGCCAGAATGTTCATGGAAGCATCTGACACAAGGATCTTTGTTACTGTCAAAGAGGGACCTTTCATCCCTGTGAAGATCTCAGTTCTGGATGTAATAGTCTAGACACTAAAGAAATATTCAGAGATGACTAAGGATGAAGTCATCTTTGCAACCATGGATAAAAGGGCACAGATCACCATTATTATTGTTATAGATGACTCAACCTTTTAGAATCTGGTTCACCGCCAGACATCCAAGGAGATGTGGGATGCTTTGGTGGTCTACATGGAGGGAACTGAGGAGGTTAGAGATGACATAAAGTCCATGCTCATCAAAGAGTCTAAGGTTTTCAGGCATTCCCAGAAAGAGAGCATAGTTGGATGCTATGAAATATTTTTTCCAATAGTGAATGAGCTGAGGACCTATGGGAGGGTCTTCAGCCATTATGACCCTAATTACAAGTTTCTTAGGTCTCTAATTAGAGATTGGGATACAAAGATCTGTGCCATCAGAGAGGTGGAAAAGTTGGTTAATACTCCTCACACTTTATTTGGAAAGCTACTCTCTTATGAGATGCAGCTATCTACAAGGAAGGAGGAGGAGACCATTAGCAAATCCCAGGCCAAGAAAAAGTCTTTGGCCTTCAGGGCTGATAGCACTGTGGTCAAGCAGGTTCAGAATGAGCTAGAAAACACTGTGGTCAAAATAAGAAGTGACCATGGGATTAAATTCAAGTCTAATAGCATGACAAGGTTCTGTGAAGACCAAGGGATTCATCAAGAATTTTCTTCCCCAAGAATTCCCACAGAAAAATGGGATTGTTGAGAGGAAAAATAGAACTCTCATAGAGTCTAGTAGGACCAAACTATATGACACATCTCTCCGAGAATATTTCTGGGTTGAGGAAATAAATACTTCATGTCATGTCCTTAACAGAGCCTCTATCACCAAGATCCACAAGAAGACTCTCTATGAGATTATGAAGTGCAGGAAACCAAACCTGGCCTATATCAGGATATTTGGTTGTAAGTGCTATGTGCGGAATAATGGGAAGTCCTATGTAACTAAGTATGCTGCCAAAACCAATGATGGGATTTTTGTTAGGTACATCAATCATAGTAAAGCCTATAAGATCTACAACTTGGAAAGTCAAGATGTAGAAGAGTCTGTTAATCAAGTTTTTGATGAATCAACTATGATTAACAGTGAGCTGCCAAGCTCCTCTTCTAGTACTGCTGGTATAGAGCTATTGATGGAAAAGCTAACCATTAAAGATGCTTCTCCATTAGTCCAACATGGAGTGGATATTCCAGAAGAAGGGCAAGGCACACTTGAAGTAGATGAACATCAGCAAGATGTTACCACTGAAGCTGATGCTGAAGGAAGATTGCCTCCAGCTATCAGGCATCTGAGAGATCATCCAAGACACCAGATTATTGGTAATGCAAACCAAGGAGTGGTGATAAGAAGTAAGAGCCTTAATACAACTTTGTAATCAGTCTTCCTGTCACGGGTTGAGCTTAAGAGATTTGAAGAGGCAAACATAGATCAGTTCTGGATTGTATCTATGTAAGAGGAATTGAACCAGTTTAAGAGATGTAAGGTCTGGAAGCTGGTTCCCAGACCACAAGGACATAATGTCATTTGATTCAAGTTGATTTATAGGAATAAACTTGATGAAATGATATTATAATCAAGAACAACGCTAGGCTAGTTGATAAGGGGTACAAAAAAAATGAAGGTATAGACTTTGATCACACCTTTACCCCTGTAGAAATATTGGAAGCCATCATACTCTTCCTTGCGTATACTGCATTCAAATGATTTAAAGTCTACCAGATGGATGTGAAGTCAACATTCCTGAATGGTGACTTAAAGTAAGAAGTCTATGTTGAACAGCCTCTAGATTTTGTTGATTCTAACTCACCTGAATTTGTTTATAGACTTAGGAAAGCACTATATGAGTTAAAGCAAGCCCCTAGAGCATGGTATGAGACATTGTCTAGCTTCCTCATTGAGGACAAATTCTCAAGGAGGAAGATTGACAAGACCCTATTCCTAAGATAATCTAAGGGAAAGATCATCCTAGTCCAAATTTATGTAGATGACATAATCTTTGGGTCTATAGATGACAACTTTTGTAGGAAGTTTGTCGAACTTATGCAAGGGAAGTTTGAGATGAGCAGTATGAGTGAGCTTAAGTACTTCTTGGGCCTCTAAGTAAGGCAGACGGAAGATGGATTATCCATCTCACAGTCTATGTTCATTAGGGAGTTGATCAAGAAGATTGGTATGAAGAATGCCACCGCCATGAAAACTCCCATGGGGTCAAGTATGCCTATAGACAAAGATAAGACATGAAAACTGTTGATGAAACTTTATAAAGGGGGATAATTGGCTCCCTTCTATATCATACTGCTAGTAGGCTAGACATGATGTATGTTACATCTGTTTGTGCTAGGTATCAGGCTAGCCCTAAAGAATCTCACTACCCAGCTACAAAGAGGATTTTGAGGTATCTTAAGGGCACACCAGATCTTGGCCTCTGGTACCCTAGAAATAAGGATTTTGAACTAACAGGCTATTCAGATACAAACTTTGCAGGCTACAAAGAGGATAGGAACAACACATCAGGTACCTATCAGTTCTTAGGAGGAAGACTAGTGTCTTGGAGCAGCAAGAAGCAAATGGTGTTGCAAACTCAATAGCTGAGTCTGAGTATATCTCAACAGGTAGTTGCTGTGCACATTTGTTATGGATCCAGCATCAGCTCCAGGACTATAACCTTCAAATAAATAAAACCCCCATGTTCTACAATTCTACTAGTGCAATCTCAATTGTTAGGAATCCTATCAATCTTAGTAGGACTAAGCATATTTAGATTAGGTATCATTTTAATAGGGAGCATGTAAAAAAGGAAGACATCTGTCTTGAGTTTCTCCCCACAGACAAGCAAGTGGCAGACATCTTTACCAACCCACTAGATGAAGTCAGGTTTAACACCTTCAAGTTTGTGTTGGGTATGTTGACTATGGAATAGCTTCAGTTTCTCCATGTAATATTTATGTTGCAGAATTCACCCTTCTTGCAGGTAGATAAGTCTCCAAAATGGAATCAAGACAATCAAGTCTGTCATTTGATATTAAGGCTCACAAGTGATATCAAGTGAAATAATGACTAAGATGGACTCAAGTGTCCAGTAAAGAGAAGATTACAGATGCTCCAATTGAGGGGGAGAAAATCCAACAGTTGTAGGAACAAGTTCAGCTTCCTGGTAAGTGGCAGCCATCAGCTACAATAGTGAATCAAAGATCATCACAACTAATTAGCAGATCCTCAGGAGTATGCATAGTCTGAGGGGGCATCAACCCTAATGGATGGCTGCTTTTGTGAAGTCATTACTGCTACTGAAAAGATATATTGATGCAGGAGTAGAGGAAAAGCCAGCACCTCCTGTACTACAGCTGTATTATACAGAAGCTTTAAAAGGTATAAGGAGTAGCATTGGATCAAGTGGAATAATGTTAGCAGTTAGCTCAAGTGGCTGTAGTGATGTGTTGTATCAATATATCTTCACAAAAAGTAGACTCCTAGTCAAGTAGTTTGATCACTAGGATAATTTCTCAAGTGTTATCAACACTGGATTTTGGCTAGGATAGAGAGATAAATTCTTAGGTGCATGATCCCCTCACCTCCCGCATTAGGAATTTTTTTTTTGAAGAAGCCAGAAAGGGGGACATGGGTGCAATACAACCCTAAAGGGTTTAGATCAATTTCTGTATAATTGTTGAGTTGTGGGCAATACCCTAATACACTATACCCTAAAGGGAGGAGTTGAATAATACTGAGTAGAGCAATTGCAATACTGAGTAATTCTAGTGGCATATCAAAAGGGGAGATGGTGGGCAATACATGCTCAGGGGGAGACGTTGAAGCAATACATGACATGACCAAGTCATGTTAAGTAAGTGCAGGTTACTTAGAAACATTCAAGTAATATAAAGAGGGCAATGTTGAGCCATTACATAGTTTGTTTCTACCCTCAAGTGGTTTGAGGAAAGTCCTCCACTTAAGTGTTAAGTAGTGAGGAGAGCTGTAAGCTACTTTGAATTTTCAAGTGGTATGAGAAAGTTTACAGTTGCTTCTAAATTTATTTGCTTTATGAGAAAATGCTATTTAGTATTGATGTGTGTTTTGCCTTCTTCAAATAGGGGGAAATTATTGGGAATATTTCCCTCAATGTTCCCTAAATTTGAAGAATCATCACCATCAACACTAAGAGCATAGTTGTATTTGATGTTGGTTAAGTTCATCATGTGCAGTATGTTCCATGGAATAAGTTTAGATAGGTTGTCTAAGTGTTTGTGACAGGTGGACATAAGGTAGAGAAGTGGAGAGACAGAAATCTGTCTAAGTCCATAGGCATTGAGTGAAGTCAGTTCACTCAATGCTAGATGCTAAAGAAGGATGCAGGAAAGACTGAAAATCGTCTAATTCCACAGGCATTGAGTGAAGCAAGTTCACTCAACGCCTGATTCCAAAAAGCGTTGAGTAAAGTATGGATAGTCAAAGACCAAGAGTTTGCAAAACATAAATGTGGCTAAGTCTACAGTCGTTGAGTGAAGGCAGTTCACTCAACGCCATATAAAAAGTGGCGTCAAGTACAACATAGTCTATCAAAGCCTCAACATTGGCAAGGAAGAGATTTGACTAAGTCCAGAAGCATCGAGTGAATACAGCTCACTCGATGCATGAAGAAAGAAGTTTTGAGTCAAGCTCAAGCTTTTAAATGTCTATCAAGAATTCTGGCCAAGTCCAGAATCGTTGAGTGAGGATAGCTCACTCAACGCCCAAAGAAGAAGGCATCGATAGAGAAATGATCAGTCAAATCCTAAGGAGTGATGGAAAGAAAATCTTTCTAAGTCCAGACGCTTTGAGTGAGGACAGCTCACTAAACACAAGCTCGTCAAGTAGATTGTTTAAGTACAAAAGAATTGAGTGAAGCCAGTTCAATCAATGCCTCATCAAAAAGACAGGCAAAGGCAGAAGCGTTGAGTGATGAAGGCTCACTCAACGTAGTCATAAAAAAAGTTACAGCTAAGTATAAAAGCATTGAGTGAAGCCAGTTTACTCAATGCCTCAGCAAGAAAGCAGGCGTTCAGAGAAGCAACTAAGTCTAGGGGCATTGAGTGATGAAGGCTCACTACATGCACTAAACGCATGGAAGCGCAGAAGAAATTGGCCAAGTACAGAAGCGTTGAGTGATGAAGATTCACTCAACACACTCAACGCCTTGTAGGGTAGAATTTTTCCAAGTCAAGTTGGCATTGAGTGATGAAGGCTCAATCAACGCACTCAGCACCTAATCAGTAGAATGATTGTCTAAGGACAAAGGAGTTGAGTGAAGGCCATTCACTGAATTAACTCAATGCCTGGAAGTGCAAAATTATTTATCTAAGAGTTTTTGCATTGAGTGATGGCTATTCACTCAACGCACTCAACGCCTAGGATGAAATTGAGAATTTGGCTAAGTCTACAGATACTGACGTCAGCATGAGTCAGCAAAGTTTCAAATTGTTGCGGGAAGGCTACAATACACGACAATAGCATCGCAAGCCTACTGTATGACTTTTCCTGTAAAAGAAAAGTTGCAGCCAACAACTTCAGGTGGGCTCACGGGTCAAATAGTTATTAGACAGCAAAAGATAAAAGGGATAAGTTCAGTGGATGCAAAGACAACTTTTAGGGTTTAACATTTCACAAAGAGGCGGAACTTCATTCTCTTCTTCCTCGCCATTGTGGCAGAGCTTGAAGCTAAAGTTCAAACCCGCTGGTCTAAAAGTTCACCGAGTTAGTTGTAGCTATCTTCATCTGCTATAACAAGTTCAGAAGTGATTTCTGAGAAAGAATTAAAAGCAGAGTTCTTTTCTCTACAGTAAAGGTTAGCTGTTTGATGAGTAAAAAGAATTGTTAAATCATTGTCTTCATCAGCAAGTTCAAGGACTTTGTTTCTGAGTTATTTTGAGCACAAATAGCTATTTATTGAAGATCATTTTTTTGTTGCTAAGAAGAGGTTAGGGCTGAGTTAACTCGGCTCAGGAAGCAGTAGACTCAAAGAACTTATCTAGAGTCAAATCAACACTAACAAAACACTTTCTTTTCTATAGGATACTTTGGATCTGACTTGTAGGCCTATTTTTAAAAGGCTGAGGAAGGATCATTTGTTGATTTGAGTGTAGGGCCTGTGTACCTGAGGTAGGGCTGTTTACTTGAGGTAAGAGAGTCATTCTCTTTGAGTTTAGGGTCTTTGTGCCTGAGTTATAGGATCCAGCATTGGATCTGAGGTAGGGCCTTATGCTTGAGCTGTAGGAGAGTTAATCTCTCTGAGTGGTAGGTGATCTTTGGATCACTAAGTTGTAAGAGCAAGCTTGCTCTGAGGTAGGGCCTTATCCCTTAGTTAGGTCTTGAAGAAGGCTGAGAGATCCTAAGGGATCTGTGTTATAAGATCTTAGGAGCTAATTTTGGAGAAGTGTTTTATCTAACACACTGTTAGAAAGGATGGAGGGACGATGGATGAACCTATAATCTGGGGAACTATTATAAATATTTTATGTGTGGTTTCTATTCTTGAAAGCAAGCTAACTAAGCTAGCTCAACAAACCCAAAGTTAGGAAAAAGTATAAAGAGACAAAAAACCTATTCACCCCCCCCCCCCCTCTAGGTGTTTAGCTGCCCTTGAAACTAAAGACTTTCACATAAAAATCACACAATGGTTCTCCAAGATATGGATACATCCACTCTCCGTATGAATTTCTAATAGTGTGTTAGACAAGACAAACTTCTCTATACTCAGCTTAAAGAGCTTACAACACAGATACCTCAGGATCTCTCAAGTTTCCACCAAATTATACCTCAAGCCACTTCCCTATACATTCAAAGTAATCTTTTACTCCTACAACTCAGCGACCCTCCAGATCACTTATCTCAGGTCTATCAGGAAGCCCTACAACTCAGGCTAGGAGGACAACCCTACCTCAGGCACATGGGCCCTACAATCTCAAGGACACAGGCTATATACACTTTGAACATAAATGTTCTTAAAGAAGTAGAATGTTTAGATTATAATAGAAGACAATATTGAATTTAACCTTTAGCTTTTTGGTCTCCTATCAAGAAGGACCAGCAGAAAGCTATCAAGGAGCAGGGCAGAGATTAGATCTTCAACTTTAGCCCTAGCTCAAATTTATCATCTGTCTTCAGCAGAAGGTGGGAAGACAAACCTCTGAGGCTAGATGGAATCAACTTGTTCTCCTTAGATTAGATCAGGGAACAAATATTGGAAGCACAAAGCTTTATCTCTTTCTCAGTACTTCTAGTTCTCAGCAGAACTCTAGCACTTCACAGCACTTAGGAGCAACTCTTATAATGATCCAAAACTTCTCTGTGCTTTTCTTTGACCTAAAATATGATTTTTATATGCCTCACCAATATGCAATGGCTCTTCGGTTGATTTGACATTACATGGTCAGGAATGGAAAAGGCTATCCTGTTTTATTAGCTTTCCACCAAAACTACATCGCGCCAAGTCAATAGATTGTTTTAAATATGTCTCAGCGGTTGGGTTAAGATAGGCTTTTGTCTCAGTGACAAATTAACTATCACAGTGGTTCCACTGAGACCATTCTTCTTTATCAATAGGGCTGAAACAGCCAGTTGTCTCAGCTGCAGATGGCTGCGTCCCCGCAGTTCTGTTGAGACTGGACAGTCTTCTTAACGAATTTTCACGGAAGAGTTGAGACAATGATAACCACTTTTAGGAATGTTCGAACCATGTTTAGAACAACTTAAACCTGTAAATGATTGAAGTAGAAGGTTTATCAAATACACTATGCACTTAGCATTGATGGTGATGCCTCTTCAAATCCAAAGAACATTGAAGGACAATATTCCCAACAATCTCCCCCTATTTGAAGAAGGCAGATAACATAACAATGCTAAGAT